>CM035110.1:74158797-74407953 GCA_020205505.1 Panax japonicus
CTATATATATGTGTATATATCTATTGCATATGTGTATGTGTGTGTATTCGGTTATGCTTCTGAGATTAAAGAGAAGTAGAGACCACGAAGAAATAGAGAATTTTTGAAAGGTGGATGATATCATAAAAGCTTCAGCTTTTGAGAGAAATGTCCATTCATTACTTCATTCCCACAATATTCCTCATTTTATTTGTTGTAGTTGATTCTCATATACAATAAACTGCCACATCGCAGTCACCCAATGTGATATTTAGAGAAATTTGAAGAGAAGAAAATTAAATAAATAGAGAAGTCGAGTCTGGTCACTACTTTGAAGTTGATTAGTTATACTCATCCCATTCATCTATGAAAGATGCCTCCATCTAGCTCAAAAATTATCCCCAGCCCTTAACACAATCTTTTTTTAAAGGATTACAAATACTTCCTAGGACCTAGTCTAGTTTTCTTTTCTGGTCATGGTCAGCTGTTAACACATATTGGACACTTTTACACTTGTTCAGTAGTGGTGCCTAATATATTTTCCTTTCATCTTTGTAATTTTGGCATTGGAAATCTTCTTGGATACTCTACAGACTTGTTTTTTTAACTCCCATAACTTCATTGTATGGCTCATGAGCTTTTTTAATGGTGGAGGATGCTTGTGATAATAGGAGATTTGTGCGAATAATTTTAGTACCCGAAGTAAAGGAATCTTTAAAGAAGATAAAACCATGCAAGGCTATGGGACCTGATGGCATACTTATTGAAGTTTGGAGTAGTCTGTTTAACAGAATCTTTTGTACTACATAGATGTCTAAGGAGTGGAGGAGAGTAACGAATAAGATACAAGCTGGTCACAAATCTATTTGGAGCACTGAAACTTGTTTGAAAATTATAGCTACTCAAAAGTCAAGATGAAAAGGGCTGAAAAGTTGTTTTTGTCTTCATTTTATATATATATATATATGTGTGTGTGTGTGTGTGTGTGTGTGTGTGGGCAATGATCCATAGCCAAAGGGGATGGGAACCCCCTCCTTCCAACCCAATCCTAGTCGTCCCTTAATTGATCTAATGGTATAATGGAAACTCAATCCGCAAAATTGTTATTAGGAGTCATAACAATAGTCTAGCGGAGCCAGGCCCACAAGGGAAATTACAAGATTGTCTCGGGTGTAACTTTTGGCGTTGGGCTTCGCAGAAAAGCAGTAGGAAATTGGTTTGTTCATCTCATCACAATTCTCTCTTTTTTTCATCTCACTTACTCTCATATTAATAGATTCACCATCTCATCTCTTCTCCGTTTCACTAATGGATTGGTCCTCACCATTTCATCACTTTCTCTCTCTTAGAAAGTAAGAAATAGTTTAGTAGAGAGTGATGAGGAGTTTCTCAGCTAACAGTGTTACTGGAGACCGTACGTTAAGCAACAATGGAGGCAGCACTGGCACTGGCACTGACACTGACACTGACACCACCACAGACAAGGGCAATGTTGATTTTTGCCAACTATTTCTTCAACTACGTTTTGATGTAGCGGATGTGTTATTTTCAAAATTTGAAACAATATACTCCATTAATGGAGTTTAAGATTAATGGATTCCTCTTTATTCTTTTTCATAATTTCTCTCTGTACATATCTAATGGATAGAAAAATAGTTTAAGCTATTAATTGAAACTCCATGAACTTTATGATTGGTAACACAATCTTCTTGATAATTTGTTGGGGAAAATAATGTATTGAGAAGGGGTATGATTTCATTTGGATGAACTTGGGAGATAAACAACGAAGCACTTTAATCTGTTAATTCTCTACCGCACAACTATTGTGTGGTAGGCACATATAGACTGTTAAAAAAATTCTTCCATGCGCACAATAGTTATGCGGAGCTTTGTTTTTTTTAAAGCAGGGATAAAATTGACATTTGTTAAGTGGGTCAGGCTCCACAGAACTGTTTGTTAGGCTCCTAATAACAATTGTGTGTATTGCTTATTTCAATGCCTTAAGATCAATCAATGGATGGCTGGACTACAATTGGAAGGATAAGGGCTCCATTCCCCTTTGGTTATGGATCATTTCCCTATATATATATATATATGTATGTATGTATGTGGTGTGCAGAAGATCTGTTTTGTTCTATGGATATTGTGCTTAAACTGTTGGCCTTTTAGAGTCCAATTAAGTGTGGTTTGTGCCCCAATAGTTTTTTCACCATTGCTCCCATAAACACTAGATGTTTAGCAATCGGTTACCTAAAGTAACTGACATTAGATGTTTAGCGATTGGTTACCGAAAGTAACTGGCCAGTGTGGAGTATGATAATCTACAACCAACAGAAATCAGTAGCTAAATTATACCCTTTTGTGATGAGTGAAAACATCTATAATTTAGAACTGAAAAGTTTGGTTATCAAAAAAGCTAAAACTGAAATCTGAAAACTTTGTGATAAAAAATGATGTAAATGATCAACTGTGTGGAGTTTGAAAGATATTGAAGATGCTGACTTGTCTAAAAGTTACAATAATATAATTTCATGGAAAATTTACTCTTTTTATTGGTAATATGGTATAAACTAAAAGCAAAGTTTGGATCAGTTCCAAACCTGGGGATTAGATGTGTACTTAAAACTTGATGTTCCTTTTGTCAGGTTTTTGCTTCTGAGGATGATCAAGATGCTTTGACAACAGACCCTGATGAACTTATTGATTCTGAGGACAGTGATGCAATAAGTGGGGATGAAGAAGACATCTTTCGGAACCTTCTTTCTAGAGCAGGGTTTCACCTTACTTATGGAGATAATCCTTCACAGCCACAGGTAACTTTGAGAGAAAAGCTTCTCATGGATGCTGGTGCAATAGCTGGATTTCTGACCGGACTTCGTGTTTATCTTGATGGCCCTGCTAAAGTAAAGCGCTTGCTTCTTCCAACCAAGCTGTTTGGTAATAGTGACGGGAAGAAGTTGACCAAAAATGATGAATCTTCCCCTAGTCTGTTGAATTTGTTGATGGGAGTTAAAGTTTTGCAGCAAGCAATAATTGACTTACTTTTGGATATAATGGTTGAGTGTTGCCAACCTTTGGAAGGAAATTCTAATGATGATTCCTCAAATGTGATCTCCAAACCTTCTCCAGATGGCAGTGGAGCTGTTTCTTCACAGGAATCTAATAAGGGGATTGGAGCAAAGGAAACTGTGCACATCCAGGTACATGACAGATTGGATGCTGGGATAGATGAAAGCATGCGTGCATCTGCCGTACAAAGTTCAGATATGAATGAAAGTGACATACCTGTAAAATGTTTTCCTGGAGAGCCTATTTTAGCACCAGAAACATGTGCCGCGGGTTCCTCAGAACATGCTTCCTTTAACTCAAAGGTAAACTCACAATACTATCTATATGTTATAAGCTTATAGTTTAATTTTCAGTCTTGATCGTGGAGACTCTTATTTCAGACAAAATGGCCAGAACAATCTGAGGAGCTCTTGGGATTGATTGTGAACTCATTGAGAGCACTAGATGGAGCTGTTCCACAAGGTTGTCCTGAGCCAAGACGAAGGCCACAATCTGCACAAAAGATTGCTCTTGTTTTGGATAAAGCGCCAAAACATCTACAGTCAGATCTAGTTGCTTTAGTACCTAGATTGGTTGAGCATTCAGAGCATCCTCAAGCTGCTTGTGCACTTCTAGATAGACTTCAAAAGCCAGATGCAGAACCTGCATTACGACTGCCTGTAAATTACTTTAACAACATTTTACTGATTTAATTGCAATTTTCTTGTTGTAATGCACTTTCAGCTTATGATATGTATAGTAAATATGTATCTCCCTTTTGATCGTAATTTCATGTCTTAATTACGAGGCCTAGGGTTTGGCTCAGTAATTTGCGAGCCAATCCACCACATTGCGCGGGATGTGGTTATGTAATGAAAGAAATTCCTTGAAGAAGTGTCTGAACTATGAACTTTGATCTTCAGGTTTTTGGTGCTCTTAGCCAGTTGGAATGTAGCAGTGAAGTTTGGGAGCGTATTCTATCTCAATCATTTGAACTTTTGGCAGACTCAAATGATGAACCCCTTGCAGCGACTGTGGATTTTATATTTAAAGCTGCATTGCATTGCCAACATCTTCCAGAAGCAGTATGCATCCACATTATTTCAAATTAAAATCGGACTGTTTCTTATTTATAGCCTGATATGTTTTTTGTTTTGTTGTGTTGATTTTCTGTAATGTGTAAACCTCTTTTTCTTCTCTGCAGGTCAGATCTGTTCGTACAAGGCTAAAAACTTTGGGTGTTGAAGTCTCTACTTGTGTTCTGGATTACTTAGGTAGAATGGTAAATAGTTGTGCAGATGTTGCTGAATCTATTCTAAGAGATATTGATTGTGATGATGATTTTGGTGGTGATTGCTCGACAATGCGGTGTGGGATTTTCTTATTAGGTGAAACTGTGCCATCTTCTGAAATATTGAATGCTGTAGATGAGCAAGCTTTCCATGCTACACTCCATTTCTCTGATATCTATATCCTGATGGAGATGTTATCTATTCCTTGTTTTGTTGTTGAAGCTTCTCAAACTTTTGAGAGAGCTGTAGCTCGAGGGTCAATCATGGCTCAGTCTGTAGCCATGGTCTTAGAAAGTCGCCTTGCTCGGCGATTAAATTTGGCTTCACAATTTGTTGCTGAAAGTTTTCAACAGTTGGAAGTGGTTGGAGAAGCCATTGAACAATTGAGAGCCCAACAAGATGATTTTACTTTAGTACTTGGTCTTGCTGAGACGTTGGCCCTCTCTAGAGATTCTCGTGTGAGAGCATTTGTGAAGATGCTTTATACTATATTGTTTAAATGGTATGCTGATGAATCCTTCAGATTGAAGATTCTGAAGAGACTTGTCGACCGTGCCACAAGCACTACAGATAGTAGTCGAGAGGTAGATTTAGATTTGGAAATATTGGTGATCTTGGTCTGTGAGGAACAAGATATTGTTAGACCAGTTTTGAGCATGATACGAGATGTTGCTGAACTTGCAAATGTTGATAGGGCAGCTCTTTGGCATCAGTTATGTGCCAGTGAAGATGAAATTCTTCACATTCGTGAAGAAAAGAAAGCTGAGCTTTCCAGTATGATGAAAGAAAAGGCTGTTTTGTCACAAAGGCTGAGTGAATCTGAGGCTACTAATAATCGTCTCAAGGTATTTTTTCAATCCATTTCATAACTAGATACTGGCACTTGTTACTAGTTTTGGGTTTGTTATAAATAACAAATTTCATGTTATGACAGTCTGACATGAGGGCTGAGGTGGATTGCTTTGCCCGAGAGAAGAAGGAACTTTCCGAACAGATACAAGAAGTTGAAAGTCAACTTGAATGGCTGCGGTCGGAACGAGACGATGGAATTGGAAAGCTCACTGCAGAGAAGAAAGTTCTTCAAGATCGTCTTCATGATGCAGAGACACAGCTTTCCCAGTTAAAGTCCAGGAAACGTGATGAATTGAAGGTACACATTTTCTTTAGCTGTATTTGTTTCAAATAGAAAAATTCTCTGTTGTTCAAAGGCATTTCTGCTACAGTTATTCGGACTTGTTAATCCTAGCTATTACCATCATAAATCTTGTGTTGCAATCCTTAGAGCCAAACGAGTTACTCTTTCACAAATTCTTTTCCGGGCCCTTTTTCTAGTAGTGTGAATATGAGATCTCCAATTAGGTCACGAGACGTAAGCAAAGATGTGTCATGGAAACACCTAAGACCAACTTCATACATGGTGCTCAACAGGTGTAAATCTGTTACTATTTCCACCATGCTCTGAAATTAATTAACTTTTACGTGTACTCCATATTGAATAAAGTTATCTACACTGCACTTCATGTATATATGATTATTTGTGTGATTTAATGTGCTGTGGCAAATTATTAATTTGTTACATATGAACTTGGATTAGGAGCATTACACAAGAGTGAGAGTTTAACGGTACATTTAACCCCAAGGGTTGGCATGGTGGTCAAGGAGGTTGATTTCCTGTGTTTGAACCTTGGGGCCAACACCTAGGAGGAATTTCTTGAATGCACCAAGCCAATGTGGGCGGTGTGCCCTCAAGATAGCCTGGGGAGGGATTTAGTTTGGGTTGACGCGTAAGCTGGCCCAAGAATACTCTTTCCTTTCAAACAAAAAAGAAGAACAAGAGAGTTTATTAGTACATTTCCTAGCATTTTATATTTCTTGAAAATTGAATTCTTTTCACTTATGTGAGAAATCATCTGGTAACTGAGTTAGTGACTTATGATTTGAAAAGAGGCCTTTTATATACAATTTCCTTACTTTTCCCGAGTCTTTAAACCATTATTACACTTTTAATAAGTAAATAGTTGATTAAAGAAGGCAGTACCAATGAGAACACCTTACTCAAGTGGAATTATCTTATATTCTACTAACTTGAGAACCCCTTTTGATTTAGTGCGTGTTTTCCAATTTAATTGTGGTTTCAGTAGGTTAACAAGTCTGCATTAGTTTGTGGTAAAATTGTTACTCTTAGGAGTTAGTCAGTAGGATTGTCCAAAAGGATTTTGGAGAGGGAGCATTGCTACTGCTAAGGAGTAGATAAGCAGCTTATTCCCATGCTTGTACTTAGTGCCCTCTGACTTGAGAAATTACTTTAACCAAAACATTCGTGAGTGAAAAGATAATTTCACATGTGGTTAAAGGTATAAATGAACCAAGTTGAGCCGAGTATTGAGTTGTTCAAATTTGGTTCACAAAATTTATCAAGTATAAAATAAGGTTTGATTGAGGCTCATTTAGCTACCGAGTCGAGCACGATCTCGAATCGAGCCCTAGTTTGAACTTTTCGAACAAATATGATCCGAGTATCAATAGTAAATTGCAATTTGAGGAGGTTCAAGTAATTTATCAAACTTTAAAATTTGCTCATATTTTAATCAGAGTCGAACTGAAATCGAACTTTTAGTCGAGTACGAATCGAGCTCCTTACATGTGGTTGCTCCTTCTGTGCTATTTGTTACATTGCTCATGTCTTGTCCTTGAATTGCAAGTGGCGAGGATGCATATTTCTGAATAAATTATTCCTGATGTGCGTGTTTCTTTGTGATACATGCATCCATAGAAGAGGATAAGAAACCCAAGCTCTCATCAAAACTTCAGCATATATTTAATTTGAAATCATGTCATGTTCTTATTGGTTTGTTCATGGACATTACTATCTATCTTCTATTTGTCTGGTTGTCTACCCTCCAAAGGATAGAATTGATATCTTAATTTCTCAATTCCAGAATCTTTCTTTCGTGGTACTCGAGCCTTTTTTCATCTATTTATCTTTTATTCTTAGGTAAGTACTTTTCTTCCCCGTTATGCATCGGGTCTGTGTGATCTTTAAGTAATATCTTTCAAGCACATTTGACGATAAATTATTTCCTTGACAAATGCAAAGTGATTCTTAATTCTCATGTTTTATTGATAAGGGTGTGTGTTTGTTTTATCTTCCTCTAGACCTTGATATATGTTATTTTAGTCTTGCATTGGTGTTGAGCATTTGAAAATCTCCTTTTCTGACAAAGATCCCTGAATGTTTTAGAGAGTAACAAAGGAGAAAAATGCCCTTGCTGAAAGGCTGAGAAATACTGAAGCGGCACGGAAAAGATTTGATGAAGAACTGAAACGCTATGCCACAGAGAATGTGACTCGAGAAGAAATCCGGCAGTCTCTTGAGGATGAAGTTCGACGGTTGACACAAACAGTTGGACAAACTGAAGGGGAAAAGCGTGAGAAGGAAGAACAGGTTGCTCGATGTGAAGCATATATCGATGGGATGGAATCAAAACTGCAGGCTTGTCAGGTAACTTCTGATATAGCTCATGTTTTTGATAAAGTTTTCATAATATCTGCCTGATTGCTTATAGGGTTAAACTTGAACTGTTTAAATAGTTTTAATTGCTCTCTACCACGCTGTGGATTACCTCCTGGGATGAAATCCCATAGGGTGGTATACAAATAGGCACTTAGCCCCCATGTACTATGGATCAAAGTGTAACATAACAGATTCTGTTACATAATTTCATAGAAAATGAAAAAGACATTTATTCTTATTATATAAGTAACATTATGCAGCCCCTACACTTCACCGTCCAAATACTTATCTTTCTCTTTCTCTCTTCTACCCATCTGACTCATGAACCAAAATCATAAACTCTTCTATTAATCGGTTTACTTCCAAGTTTCAACATCTTTTGATCTCTTAAAAAATAACGTTAGGGCATCATTTTGTTATGTATTCAATTGACTGAAAGAGCAGAATTTCAAGATTGGCGAAATGTGGTGGCGATGTGGTGGCACTGGCTGAAATGGTGGTGCTGTGGAGGTGGTGGTATTGAGTAGGGTTAGTGGAAGATAATACTAGTTCTTCATCGTCGATTACTTGGTCCAAGAAATTTGTGACCCGTTCTTCAAAATCCTCGAGATAATTAGGTTGCGTTGTGATCATTTACATCACTTCCACAGACTGCAAAGTCATTGTGTTGTTTATTTATGGGAAAATTGCAAAACTGACCCATCATGTTGGCACCAAATTGTAAGATAGATGGTAATGTTTCAATTTTTGCAATGTCATTGCCGGTGTTTCATTTTTTGCAAAACTCTCTCTGACCAATTTTGGTCAAAATTAGTCAAACATGTGCATTTCATGTGGATGATTAAGGGGGCAAAATATGAAAATACTCAATTTTCTCTTTATTGTGCAGGGATGGTTTTACTCCAAACAGGGAATAAATTGTAGTGTACAAACAGACTATTTTTCCCTTAAATGCCCACATGATATGCATTGACTAATTTTGACAAAAAATATTTCGTGGGGACAGTTTAACTAAAAATTGAAACACTATGACATTATAAAAATTAAAATATTAGCTTCTATATTGCAATTCATTGTCAATGTGAGGGGACATTTTTACAATTTGCCCTTTATTTATTTAGTCTCTTCCTTGGTTTCTTGCGGCATCTGAGCGTCGGTTTGTTTTTGGGCCGGAGATAGATATGGTCTTTTCATCATAGGATTGAGAAAGCTGCCATTTTTTTTGGGTTTGTTCTCTCTCCAAATCAATTTCTTTTTTGTTGGCGTATCTTTTTCTCTCTAGATTTAAGTTTTCTAAAGATATATGCATCTATATTTTAGTTTTGAACGAAGCTTCGTAATTTTGGAGGATTCTGGTTTTGGGGAGTTGGGTGGTGGTGTTGGTGGTGGCTGGAGGTTTGATGATACTTACGGTTTTGATACATGGTCTTTTGGGATGAAAAATTGTGTGGTGCTGTGTTGGTGGCTGAGAGATGGACAGAGAACATGGGACATAAAAAATTCGGAAATATTGCATATAAAAGTGGCCACTGAACATTTTATATTTTTAGTTAATAATTTTCAGGTGTGTCATAATTGTTATTATTGCACATGTTATTTTCTGGCAGAAGTAGTTATTATAATTCGAAGAAGTTGTAGTTACTATAATTATGAGGAGCAGTTATTAGAAGTTATAAACAGTTATTAGTAGTTTTATTTTAAATACTTGTACTAGCAGTTTGCAGAACACAGTGTATGGATAATTTGTATTTTCAGATTTCTGTCCGAATGAATATTCTGCAGTTCTCTCTAATTTCCTCTCTATCCTACTTTTCTTTCTCAAAATTTCTCTATCTTTCTCCAATTCTTCTCCTTATTCTCACTATTTCCTGTTATTCTCTATTTAATCACTTAAATTCAGTTATATAAAGTAAATCACAGTTTTAAATTGTGACAAGTCGAAAAAATTTTAGGCAGGAAACTTACTAAAACATGCATATGGATTTAGTGGAATACATGAATATGGGTCTAGGTCACATTGGACGGAAAGTAAATTTGCACTATGGTCTATGGTAAAAGGGGGATAAGTGCCTATTGCAACTTTGGTCCACTGTAATTGGGGGCTAAGTGCCTGTTTTGTGTACCTAGGACTATGTTCGTCTGCACAATATTTTCATGGAATTACAATCCTTTGGACTATATTACTAGGATTAGTAACCGTTGGCTCTACTTTTTTTTTTTAATAAAATATACTCGTGTTTGTACTTCAAAATTTTTTTTCTAGAGAGGAATTATACCTGGGATGGTTAAGGTAAAAATATTTTGGTACTGAATTTTTTTAATAATATGGGGAAGATAGTTTAATTTGCAACCCTTGGGGTATTTCTAGGAGTAATAGTTTAAAATGCAACTTTAGTTTCAAGTTTCTAATCAAAATTTAAATTCATGAAGGACCCAATAGTCTTGTCCCATCAATAATTCTTACAAATAAACATAGACAAGGGGTTTCTTTTGCAGAAAATGCATGCCACGGGGTAAAGTGCTATTAACCCTTTAAATATCTATACACACTTTCTCCCATTCTCTCTCTCTCTCTCTTCATTTTTCCTTTATCTATCACACAGGCATACCCAAACAAATTACTACACATGCGCACACAGAGGCCCAAGCACATGCACATTGTGATTGATCTTAGTGTAGGAGTACTATATTGTACACAACTGGAATAACACACTATTGTATTTGCAGCAATACATCCACACGCTTGAGTCTTCACTCCAGGAAGAGATGTCGCGACATGCTCCTCTTTATGGTGCAGGTTTGGAAGCTCTATCAATGAAGGAGTTGGAGACAATCGCCCGCATTCATGAAGAAGGGCTGAGGCAGATCCATGCCCTTCAACAGCGTAATGGTAGTCCAGCTGGCAGTCCACTTGTGAGTCCGCACGCTCTCCAGCACACACACGGGATGTACCCTGCTGCACCACCTCCAATGGCTGTTGGATTGCCGTCTTCTCTCATCCCAAATGGTGCTGGGATCCACAGCAACGGGCACGTGAATGGTGCCGTTGGACCCTGGTTCAACCATTCTTGAGCTGATGAAGGTCTCTGCTTTCGAGTAAAATCTTCTTTGCATTTTTGGCTGGTAGATTTGTTGGAAAACATTGTGGGGAAAGAAATAATAGGAAGTGAGGCCTATACCAATTAAAGTTAAAATGACGTACTTGCATTTTGCCCCCGCCCCTCTTATATATCAATTCAAGGTATCTAGAGAAGTTTTGTTTATTTTGTTTGTGTTGGCTATTCTTTTGGTTAGTTATTCTTTTTGTTGGTCTTCTCATATATAGAATCAACGCTATTAGGGGTGAGGGTTGTTCATGTTGGGTAGATTTTTCTCCTCTTTGTGGCATTTGCATTGATGTAGAAGAATATAATTTGGAAAGAATTAGAGCAGTTGGAGCTAGCTAGCAGAAACATGATTAAATATCTAGGAGAAACAAAGTGATTTTATCTTTATTTTTTAACAAAATTTAACCGTATTGATGAAAATATCATAAGAAAATATAATTTATTATAAAAATTTAATATGAGAATTTTTAAATGTCGTTTTAGAGAGTATTTTTGTCTCTTAGTATTTGTTGTTTGAGAATTTTAATTAATTATTTTTTAATATTATTGCGAGTATTAAATATAATTTTGGTTTTCTTACTACTTTTTGCCCAATAAATAATATCTTTTTTCAATACAATGACAATATAAACAATTAATATTATATTTAATACTATACAATTATTTTTTTAATATTTGTGCACAACTTTCACACGACATATATTAAAAGACGGAGGGAGTACTTATTATATTATACTCCCTCCGTCCAAAATTAGTTGTTCAGTTTTGACTTTTTAAAGTTAAATTGACCATTTTTAAAACTAATCTTTTTACTATTTTTGCTAAAATATAAGTGAAGAGATTATAACCAAAAGAAAGTATATACAATTTATTACTAATTCTAATTTTTATAATTTTAGAAATATATTTATATATGCTTAATTATTAATTCTAAAAATAGTTAATTTGATTTAAAAAAAAGTCAAAATTAAGCAATTAATTTGGGACGGAGGTTAAATTATGTAGTGTAAAAGTAATGTAAGGCATTGACTAAGACTATTTAGTAAATTCATAGTAAAATGATATAGTTTTACCTTTTAAGGTTAAATTTTCTATTTTTAAGTTTTATATTAAAAAAAATTTTGATTACATTTTTTATACAAATTTACGTCGTTTTGTTAAGTAAATTTAGTCAAGCTTGGTCACCTAATTACGCGCCAATAAGGAGAAATTCTTATTTGAAAGCCCCCTCTTTCTTGGGAACGACCTGGTCGATTAATAGTGTGAATTATAATAATGATGATGAAGTTTTGTTTTATTAGTATTATTAATGTAATAAAACAGAAAAGCTTTTTATATAAAACAGAATACTTTTATAAAGTTATTCGTTTTATTAGACTATAAATAGAATATATTATATTTTATTATGCAGAGTATTTGCATAGTGCCTGCATAGTATTTACATAGTAAAATCTTTTTATATAAAATAGAATACTTTTATAAAGTTATTTGTTTTATTAGATTATAAATAGAATATATTATATTTTATTTAAAAGATTTTGTTTTATTAGAATATTTTATAGTAAATCAATCTGGACCGTTCGTTTAAAAGTAAATCAATCTGGACCGTTCAAGAATTAGTTACTATTTAGTCCATTCTCCTATAAATAGCATTAGTAGTCCTCACTATTCTGTTAAATAGTATGATAATAAATGTAATGAGGACTCAATTGAGTGTGGATATTGTCTAGATGACAATATTTGTATTAAAACTCACAGCATATGTTTTGTCGTATTTTACACGACTGTTGTATAATTAAGTTGTATTTGAATTTTGTACCATGTATTTGGCGACTCAAGATGGGTGATGTATACCTATTTTGGGGGCGTCACAGCAAATCCATCATGAGAAGTCATCAAGTATTAAGAAAAAAAATCACCAACGCCATCATGGTGTCAAGCATGAGAAAGTTTCTAAGTACCTAGCAGAAAAGCTTACAGTCATCTTAGAAACCCATCATGTGCAGCCATCAAGTATCTAGAAGAATGATCTTCATGGAAGTTCATCAAGGGATCATCAGAAGCGGTTGAGTAACTGAAGAAGATGAGCATCATGCAACACTCAACCGGACTTCAAGGATGATCACGCCAAGCTGCTAAGTACAGAAAATATTCAGAGCTTAAAGACATCTTAGCAGCTCAGCACCAACTCTAACAAACAAACAAACGACTCAACAAAAAGAAGCCAGGGCCTGAGGGGTCCTTGTCCGGAGGGACTAAATGAAGTTCCAAGCCTGCTGGGCTTGAAGAGTTCCTAGGGAACTAGAGAAGTTCCAAGGCTGCTGGCCTTGAAGAGTTCTTAGTGAATTGAAGTCCCAAGGCTGCTGGCCTTGAAGGAATCTTAATGATTCAGGGTGCTGTCCTTCCTTAGTGGAAATCATGCTAGTTGAAAGTAGAAGAGTGAATTAGGAGCTTGAGTCTCTGAACCACTTAAAACCCCTTGTGTCTTTTACTTTATGTCATTTACATTATGTATATTAACTGCTATAACTGTTATGTATGTTTTAACTGTTTATCACTAAAGTAACTCTACGAACAATGTATGTCTGATTATGAATATATCAGTGAAGGGGATTTTTTACGTATTCCGTTGTGCTTGAAAAGATTCTTATGTTTGTCATTTGCTACTTAATGAGCAATACAAAATAATAGAGAAAAAGTATTTCAAATTCTAGGATCTATTCAACCCCCCCTTCTAGATCTATATTGTGCCTACTGGGAACTAACACTATACATGTTAAGAAACATTTGACATCAAGTTTTTAACGAATAACTCATGAATTTTTATTAACAAAGAACTTAAGTATACATTCATGGAGGAAACTGAAAAATATAATTTAAAACTATGGTTAAAAAATTACCATTGTTAACTCTGTTAAAATGATATAAGCTTTTAGTTCTCTAAATCTCTTATTCAATTCACAAAAAATCTCTCTCTCTTCTCTCTGTATTCTCCAACTGATATGATATAATGAAGTCTGATGATAATATATATTATGTATACAAATAACTGATTGGATCATGAGCAACAGTTAAGCGCAACATAGCCTTAACTGCTCCCATGTTCCTTAGGTTATGTTTGGTTTATTCATAAGGGCTCAATTCCCATTATTTTAATTAATTCATTTATTATATAGTTTATTTGTCACACTTTAATTAATCACATAATATTATTTAAGTCAATTAAATAAAATGCAATATTACCCATTAAATCATATCATCACATATGTAAAATTCTCATTTATTATTTATAACAAATAACTAAACCTCTAATTAATTATTAAATTAATTAGAACAACATTAAAATTATTTAACAACCCATTTAATTTAATTATCTCAATTAAATTCACACTTTGAACTATAGAATTATTCCTCATTAATTTAATTAATGTGACACACTTAATTAAATTAATCTACCACAATTCCATCAAATAATTATTTAACTCAATAAATAAATCAATAAAATATTTATTTAATTTAATAAATATTTAAAAATTAATTACAAAAGTCTCGTTCGTCACACCTCTATCCATTCATTACTTCCTACCATTTTTGAAAAACAAAGTTATAATCATAAGTTATAATGAAAGAAACTATAAATAGAGAAGAAGAGAGAAAGAAGAAGAGTATTCTGCTACTACACTATTGCAGTATATCTAATCTTATACTAAGGTAAAAGATATTATTTTTTTCGTATTCGTAAAGGATGTTATTTTCTATTAATACTCGTAAGGGTTGTCATTCTATTCCTTATTAATTTGTGGGTATAATCTGACGCCCCCAAAATAGGTATACATCACTCATTCTGAGTCGCCAAATACATGGTACAGAAATAACTATAACTTTTATTATTACAATTGTCATGCAAAATACGGCAACACACATGCTGTGAGTTTAAATACAAATATTGTCTTCTAGACAATATCCACACTTAAATAAGTCCTCATTACATTTATTGATACACTATTTTATTAAAAATAGTGAGGACTGCTAAAACAACTGTCTAGGACCATCACTCTTTACCCCGACTGGTTTATGCTATATTCTCACCTCCTGAGAAGAAAATTGGAACAAAAAGGAAAAAGGTGAGCTCAACTAGCCCAGTAAAAAATATTATGACTAAGATAAAGAACAATAATTTATCATCAGCCTTCAACAAATCAGATAAAATATAATGGACAACCAATTTTAGATCAATATTCGCAGCGAAAATAACAATTCATTAGAAGAGTTAAGTAGAGAATGAAATCTACTATCATCTATGAATTTAAAAATCCATCATCAATATTTTATCCTTGTAACATCAATCAATATATATCTTGCATCAAATATTTATCTTTTCACTACGGGCCAAAGATATTCATTTGTATCACCAGTTGGTCATGTTCATCTCAACACCTGTTCATCTTTGCACCACGAGCCAAAGATATTCATCAGGTAATCATTTATCTTTGCACTACTGGCCAAAGATATTCATCAAGTATCACCATTAAAGACTGAGGATGATAAAAAACATTTTAGAGAACGAATCCAGTGAGACAAAAGAACAAAGATTAGATATTCGTACTTTAGATAATTCAAGTTTAAAAATACTTCATAATGGAGTAAAATTGAAGATCAAAACATGGATTCAATTTTAAGAATAAGGGTAACAATAGATAGTTTGGAAGAAAGGAAAAAATATATTTTTTTCTTTTGTGAACAGTACCCGTGAACAGTAACTGTGAATAGTACCCGTGAACAGTAACTGTGAACAGTACCCGGTCATGAAAAGTTCCAAATTTGATTAAAATTTCAGACCAATATTTCTATAAAATGATATTAGATGAAGCAAAATTTTTAATCATTTCAGGAATTATAGAAGCAATACTTACCATAGTAAGTTCAAATTTAAGAATACAAGATGAAATAATATCTCTTACGTAATATGGAGTATGAAAGAAAATATTTCTCATGAGTATTGCAATAAAATAATATCCTTTACCTTAGTAGAAACTGGATTTGACTGGAGAAAATCTTGCAGAAAAACTACGCTCAAAGTATTCTTATACTCAAGAAAATACTCACAATAATACGCTTGATAATCTAGAGAGAGAAAGCTTATGTTTCTGGTGTAATTTTCAATTCTAACCTAAGTACCTATTTATAGGAGAATGGTTAGCACGCCTCATTTGACAAACTCCATCAGATGAAAATCCTATTACGCCAAGTTTGAAAATTTTGGCTTATAAAGAATTTTTAACATGCCAACTTTGACAAACGGTTGCATTATTAAAAAGTTTGCGTCTAAAATCAAAACAAACGTGTATGAAATAATTGCCAAGTTGCTAAAAAGGTGGCCAAGGTTGATTAGTAATGATATAATTAATATCATTATAATAAGGCACCTGTAAACATACAAATTCATGTTCCACCAATCATAATATAATAAACATTCTTTTTCATTCTTAACACACCAAACAAGACTTAATGCAAGCTACTGAACAAAATTTCCTCATCCCATTATTTTATTAATAGCCAATAGTTACTAAATTCCAAGTTCGGATAAAAATATTTGATTCCATAATACAATTGTTTCACACTTAGTCATCATATGCATTTTTTAAAATATCAAATTCATCTACATAAAATAAATATTTCCTTATCATATAAATCAATAAATAATTATTCACAAATAATATTACAGAATCACAATAATGACAATTAGGCCGTTCCCAAGAAAGAGGGGGCTTTTCAATAAGGATTTCTCCTTACTGGCGCGCAATTAGGTGACCAAACCTCTCCTTGACAGAACTTTCTAGACATTGCTAATAATGCTATCTAATAATATTATTCAAATAATATGAATTATTGATATGATAATGGGAAATATTGTGCCGTGATAATTATTGAAACAATAATAATATAAAATATCAACGCAACAATTATTGAATCAATAAAATAAAATATTGAACAATAATTACTGTAACAATTATTGAGTAGTGTCTTCTTACGTAAGAATCAATAATTCAAAAATATTGTGCAATACCGTGTGTTACTGATGCAACCACGCGTATTACTGTATTTTAACCACCAGATAATCCAACAGTGTTAACGCTAACAATTACGCCGTTATTTATAAAATCTCAAATGTGTCGTTTTCTTCATCCGACAATTATTCTGTTATGGGGCCCACAAATGACTGCGCTGTCGTACGAATATTCCTCGACAACAAGAATATTTCACGACCAAATGAATATTCCCCGACAACAATGAATATTTTATAACCACTTGCTTAAATTGCAAAAATTGCACATTTCACCCATAACCAAAGTATTATATCAAATTATCACCTTATTATTTCAAGATATTAAATAGAGAAAATTTAATTTTATTTATAATAAGTTGGGGTCTTACATATAACATGTCTACGCGGATTACCGCATGTGTGGTGAATAACCCTTCGTATTTATTCCTTATTAATCTGTGGGAATAACTTATCTACGCGGACTACCGTATGCTTGGTGAATAACATTTTGTATTCATTTTTTATTAAGTTGTGGAAATGATCTGTCTACACAGATTACCGCATAACGGGTGAAAATTCATTTACGATTTCGTATATTATTTCATTTCATATTCATAAATCTAAACTTACTATGGTAAGAATTGCTTTTATAATTCCTAAAATGATTAGAAATTCTTTAAGGTTGCGCTTCATCTAATATCATTTCACTAGAATATTGGTCTCAACTTTCTTATTGAAATTTTAATCTTTTTGTATTAGAGTACTATTCATTCGGGGTACTTTGCATGACGAGGTATTGTTCATGCATGGGTACTATTCACTATAAAATTAGTTTTTTTATATCCAAATTATCTTTGATATATGAATCTTATTCTTAAATTTGAATCCACGTTTTGATCACTATGTTGACCATTTGGACATTCTTGAACTCTGGATAAATTAAAGTATAAATCTCTAATATTTATCCTTGATCTCACTTATTCAAATTTTATATCATTGTCATAATCCTCAAACTTAAATTGTGGTTAAAGTTATCTTTGACCGACCCGTACTGCAAAGATGAACTGTTGATTGATGAATATCTTTGGCTCGTAGTGCAAAGATGAATTGTTGATTGGTATGATTATGATCAGAAACCGTGTATTGGTATAATCATGACCTTTAATGTTTTAGATAAAGACTTATGATGAAAGTTCTCTTTGGCTCGTAGTACAAAGAAGAACTGTTGATTGATATATATCTTTGGCTCGTAGTACAAAGATGGACAAGCCTTAATCATGACCACTGATGATACAAATGAATATCTTTGGACCGTAGTGCAAAGATAGACTGTTGTTTGACATGATCATTAATTTTACAGTTGAACATCTTTGACCCGTAGTGCAAAGTTAGACAATTGATTGACATGATCATGACCACTGATGATACAAATGAATATTTTTGGCCCGTAGTATAAATATAGACTATTGTTTGGCATGATCATTGATTTTACTGTTGAACATCTTTGGCCCGTAGTGCAAAGATAGACAATTGATGATTAGTATTATCATGACCATTGTTGTTATATTTGAATATTTTTGGTGTCGGGTGTAAAGACGATATGATTATTGAGTGTCTTCCGCCTTTGTGGCAATGACATTGAGTAAAAGTTCTATTAAGCCTTTGTGACAAGGAGAAACTGTTAATTTACATGATTATAAACATGAATTGTGAATTTAACTATAATCTTTGATGGTTCAGGTGATGAAAGTTCTCTTTGTCTTGGGTACAACAAAGAACTGTTGATGGGTATTACTGGAATGAAACATTAATGATGGACTTTTAATTTGGAGGAGATAGTAGACATTATGTTCTACTTGACTCTTCTAATAGATTGTTGATTCCACTGCAATTATAGTTGTAAACTTTTATCATCTACCATATGTTCTAAATATCTGATTTATTACTGATAAAGGCTATTGATAATTTAATTCTCTTTAGTCATAATATTTTTTACTGTGATATTTGTGCTCACCCTTTTGTTTCATAATTCCTTTCAGGTAATAAGAGTGTAGCTGGGTTGAGCGGGGATAACAAGGGAATAAAGTGATGGTTTGTGACTGTTGAAGTTTTTCAATACATTATAAAAAAGCATGACAATATATAATTGTATTAAGGACTTAAAACATGTGTATGAAATTTTATACGTCATTTAATAGTTAATTTTGATGAACAACAATAGGGTGATGAGAACCCGACTTTGAAAGCGTCAAAAATGCATCCCATTAAAAATGAAGAGGACATAATTGTACTAAGAGCTTAAAGGGTATCACTACTACAAAATAGTAAATAGACAACGTGGAAAAAACGTTATGGTTTCAGTCAAAAAAACGTTGTGGTTAAGGGTGTCATCTATTTGACACCCTTACACAATGTTTTAAAAACGTTGTAGTTAAGCACAATACACAACGTTTTTTTATGAAAAAAATATTGTAGATTTGTTTTTCAAAAAATTAGCTGATACTTAGGATAAAAATGTTGTTTAGTATATCAGACAACGTTTAGACATATTTACATAACATTTTTAAAATGTTGTTGTTGTAGATATGTTAATGCCTGAAAGATTGGCATAAAATATCAAATAACATATATGGTCCGTGTTTTCACTTCAACATTTTTTAAAGCTCCGATTTTTGTCTGATAGACAACGTTTTTAAATAAAAATGTTATTTAGTTAAAACAAAAAAAATGTCCTTTTAAATAGATAACGTTTTTGCATATATATTTATAATTTTTTTTAAAATGTTGTGAAAAAAATACCACAACGTTTTTATAAAAAAACGTTGTGGTTTAAGCGTTGTCTATTTAGTATTTTGTAGTAGTATGTGTTGCCACTATCATACATGATGTCTAACCACATATAAATTTGTGTCATTATAAGATATGGTTGTGCGCATCTACTTGTTGACTATATCTATGAGCATTATCTATATAATCTTGGAGTATGATTGGAATATAATATATCTTCAGTTTGAGACACTGGAGATAATTATATGACAAGAAGATACACACCATTGGAATGAACATGATAATAATCTTCTCACTCTTCTTTGAAGTCTATTGGGTCAACCAATGTTAATTCTCAAGTCCTATGATATCTATTATAACTTAAATGCATGACCTCTCACATGTATGAAGGCTTTCTTGAGCATTTTTCAAATATTTTAATTCTAAAACAGTTATCGACTGTATCTTTATGTAAAGTATCATTAGTTTGGAGTATAGGTACTGTTAATTGTATTTAAACTCACAACTTATGTATTGTCGTATTTTGTACAACAGTTTAATAGTTGTAAATTGGAAGATTTGTATTTAAATTATGTAATGTGTATTTGACGATCCAAAATGAATTGTGTAGACCTATTTTGGAGCGTCACACACAAGGCCAATAAACAAATAAATTGCTAGTTGCTACTAATAGTAGCGACCAAAAAAAAAAAAATTAATATCGACTAGTAATTTTTTTTTTTCCTTTTTTGGATTGTTAGATTTTATAATTAACTGTTTAAGTTTTATTTATTTAAATACTACCCTATATATATTATCTATTTATATGGGTGAGGGTACTTTTGCCTTAAGGATTTTTTTTTCATTCGTTTCCTTGTTAGAATTCTCATTCAAGTGTATAAACCAAAATATTTAGTTGTTTTGTATATATATTTACCCATTTTTTTCCCTGGAAAAATAATAATAATAATAAGTGTTAAGTTGCAAAGATGAATCAATCTGATAGCAAAGCCATTATAATAGAGTTGACAACAAAAGATACCACAAGGCCCATAAGGCAGTCGCCCATGTCATTGATGATTCAGAAGATCCCTTAGCCATGTTTGGTGAGATTCAGAAAATACTCTCTCCGTTATGCAATAAATTACTTTATTTTTATTATCATTTTTCGTCTATTTTAAAATTAAAATTTTATTTTATTTTAGATTATACAGTGATATAATATTCTCAATGTTTTTAATACCATTTTTAACTTCAAACTAACACTACGGATAGATTTTAGAAACTTAAAATTATTCTAAAATTTGTTGTTTTAGAAATACTTTTGTTTTAAAATTTTGGAACAAAAGGAATAACTAATAAGATGATTGAACACATCAAAATACCATACAAAATCTAAATGGTTTCATTTAGCAAAAAAAAAAACCATTTTGGTTTCTTCGTTGATAATAATTTGGAAAACACACGTTACTATTTTGAAAATCAAAACATTATTCTAAGCACAATTACATATCACAGTAAAATCTATACAACTTGATCAACTCTAACATTAATCCTCCTAAGCCAAATAGAGTGCAATATCATATGAAACACATCAAACCTCTTAGCAGGTCTATTCAACACAAAGTGTCTCCTCACAGCTCTCACCCCTTCCTTAAGCCTCAAGTACTCCTCCTCCGGCACACCACTTAACACCTCCTTCAGCCGTGGAATCTCTGCCACCGGAACCACCACCGAAAAATTCTCCCACCTCAAAACATCACTAAATGGCAACACATAATTCTCGGACAAAATCACCGGCACACATTCCGCATAAATGGCCTCAACTATCCTAGGACTAGCCACTTCATGCCCACTTGGGCATAAACAAAACTTGGAATTTAGCATGAAATCGTAGTAATCTAGGCCTCTGGGGAGGTATTCGTATACGGAAAGATTGGTGTCGCGGCCCTTCCAGTGGCGGAGGAGGGCAGGGCGGATGGGGCCGTGGTTGCCGCCGGCAAAGAAGGCGAGATTTGGCCGTGGTTTGGTGGGAGGGGGAGGGGAACGGAGCTTGGGGTTTATGGTGCCATCAAGGTGATGGATTTCTGGGAGGGTGGCATCTTTTTGTGGGTTGAAGCCTTCGGAGGTGTTGGCATTGCATAAGACTCTGATGGCATTATTGTAGAGGAAAGGGTTGCCTTTTGATGCATGGGGACCCTGCAGTAGTTGGAATAACAAAAATTTTAGTTGATTAAGTTCGTGTATAAGCTGTAACATAGTATTCCCGGTGCATAAATATAATTTTTTTAATAATTAATAGCAAAGTTAAGTCTAAAAATATAAATATAAAAAACATTGAAAAGATTAACTATGTCTAATAGGGATGCAAAACAGGCCGGCCCTGGCCTAGGCCTGCCAGACCTAGGGCTTTGATCAGGCCAAGGGCTTTGACCAGGCCAAGCCAGGCCATTGACTTTTGGCCTCCAGGCCAGGCCTTGGTCGCTGGGCTGTGGCCTGGCTAGGCCTGCAGGCCAGGCCAGGCCAGACCTAAGGTCAGGCCAGACCCAGGACCAAGGTCAGGCCAGGCCCAGAACCAAGGCCAGGCCAGTCCAGGCCCAAGGCCCAAGGCCAGGCCCATGGTCTTGGCTGGTCTGGTCCCTTTTTTTTAATGTTACATATTAAATATTAAAAATATAAATAATAAAATATAAATTAATAAATTTTGTAAAAATGATGCAAGATTTTTGAGATTTATTTTATTTTAGCATTCTACTACACACCAATATAAGTTAAATGTTTATAACAAAAATAAATATATTCATCCTAAATTATAAAAAAAATATAATTTAGATGTAACTGAAATATAAAACAAATTGATTTCTTAAATATATGTCTAATTGTACTATGCACTTCGTATTAATATTTAATCAACTATGTAACTAACTTATTATTAATATTAAATATACTAACTAGTTATATCCATTGAAGATGTATATTAATTAAATGTATCAATAAAAAATCAAGAATGAATAATTAAAATTTTAAATTTTATTGATGTATTAATTAAAACTAATGTACTATAATATATAAATTACAACAATGTAAGTAAAATTTTATACTTTATTGATGAATAATTATAAATTTAAAGTTTAAAAATTGGATAAAAAATCATGTAAGGTCTCAGGTCAGGCCAAGTCTCATGCCAGGCCAGGCCAGATTTTTGTCTTAAAAAACGGCCTTTTCAAGTCTTTCAGGCCAGGCCTAACCGGGCCAGGCCTTGATCAGGCCAGATTTTGACCAGGCCAAGATCAGACCAAACCAAGGCCAGACCACAGGGCTGAGGCCTTTTGTGCATCTCTGGTCTAATCCTAGGCAAACCACTTAGTCTTGTAGAGGTTTTCTTGTATAATATTCAGTGACTAGCTGGGTCCCGTGCCTCCGGCACTGTATGGAAAATATGATTTATCTCAAACTTTGAACGACCAAAATAATTTATTGAGTGAGCGGGAAATTTAAAGTCATTTGTATTTTATTAAATTATTATTAGATTATTAGATAGATAGATGTATTTTATTAGATAGATGTATGAACGGTGGGATTTATTCCAAACTTTGGACGGCCCAGATGATTTATTGAGTGAGCGGGAAATTCAAAATTATTTGTATTTTATTAGATAGATTCTGCCTACAAAAGGTTGTTTTTGTTCGGTTTCTTAACTGAGAGCATGTGGGCCCGATATGCCAATTGTGGTATTTTCAGGTACAAAAATTATGTGGATATAGAAATTGGATCAAAAACTCTATGTAGACATGAAAATTGAACATGAGTGTATTTGAATTTTATTTATTTGTATTTTGACCTCTAATGATGGATAAAAATATAAATAATTAAAATTTAAATACAATTATGTTTAATTTTTATGTCCAGAAGAAATCTTTTATTTCATGTATATTAATTTTAACCGGCTGATGTTGGTAGTTCAAATTCTGTTAAAAAGTACATTTGAAAGTCAGTACTGTTATCATCCATAAATAGAGTCCTATTTTATTTATTTTACATTATATTTATACATATTAAAAAATGTAACATGCATAATCTTTTTCAAATAAAGTTTTTACTTTCTTTTTTTAGTAAAATATCTAGCCTTACAATTTAATATTGAGAGTACAAATGGTCAATAGGTCAAATGGACTCTCAATAAAGAACTAAATTAAGAAAGAAATGGATTGCATGGGATATTTTAGTGACTTGTCAATTGGTCAGAGCCTCAGATCTGTAAGCATCCCAGCAGCCTCACATACACAATTATATGTAAATATGTATGTATTTATATACTTCATCTGTTTATAATAAAAGTTTCATTTCCAAATT
The DNA here is from genome assembly GCA_020205505.1 of Panax japonicus. NCBI lineage: Eukaryota > Viridiplantae > Streptophyta > Magnoliopsida > Apiales > Araliaceae > Panax > Panax japonicus. The sequence continues at coordinate 74,182,903 of CM035110.1, forward strand.
TTGCAAATACGACTAAAAATATATTTTTGATACATGTCTATCCTTAAAAAGAATAACTTAACTAGTAATTATGTAGTGGTTGTTTGATAATTAAATTACGATTATAAATTAAAAAATGTGTTATTTTATAAAAACTCTTTTTGTGTAAATAAGACTTTTTTTTGTAGAACAAGGGTATTTGTTTTTATGCAAGTCATGATTATAATTCACCTATATGGACAATTTGAGAAAATGCATGAAAGAAGCCAAGGACAAAAGAAATCATACCCAATCATGACAGGAGAGCATGAAGTGATCAGCCCCATGAGTTCTATTCCAAAAAGGGTGCTTAGTGGAGATAACTCTCACGTAATCAGCCACAAAGTCTTTTAGAGGAGTGAGATTGTAAGTGTTTTGCTTGTAGAGGTACTTAACCATCCAGGTGACACTGAAGGGCAGGAAATAAACGTGAGCAAGCTGAGCATCCCTTGTCCTGAACTTGCTATTCCCGTGCTCCATTTCTTGTATGAATCTTCCTTCTGTTGTGTATATGTCCTTGCACGGCCCGTCGTGTACCATTGGGACTTCCCCTTCTTCGTACACGTACACCTTGAATCTTTTCTCCATCTCTTTGTAACTCCTGTTGGTAAATATATATTTCCCCGAAGCAGGGGCATTTATACAATTAGTTTTCAAAATTATATTTAAGAAAATGAGATATCTTGCCACAAAAAAGTTGCGAACTTTATTGCAAGTAGACATTTACAAATTATTCATGTATCTGCACTGATTTATATAGCGTCCTGTATCAACAAAAGTCGTAATGTGTTGTCGCATGGTTGAAATAAATAGTAGTAAAGGTGAAAGAAAAACAATGATTGGGCCCGGGGTATAAAGATTAACTAAACTAAGATAGAAAAGTTAAAACCTTGTTATACTTCGTAATGATAAAAGTACTGGGAACTTTGAAGTTTATCACGTAGACTTAAAAACTCTAGTTATAACGAATGCATCAATCGAATTGTATTCTAGCTAGCTTTGACAATGACAAGTTATAGATTATGAGTTTTTAAAATAATTTGAAATAATGAAACAATAAGAAGACTTTTATATGCAAAAGTAATTGGATTGTTCATTTTGAGGCTAAATAAATTACAACGAATTAATAAGCCTCCTAATCACCTCTTTACCTATAAATTTAAAAGAAATAATGAAACAATAAAAATGTTTCCTTAAATCAAAAATTTTGTGAGTTGTACAAATTGTTTTGTACGCGAGTGTGATAAAATTGCTCATTTAAAGACCTAACAAACTAGAACGACGTAATAAGATTTATAACCATATTTTTGCTTGCAAATTTTAAATAATAATGAAATAATAAGTGTGCTTCTTTAAATCAATACTTGTGTAAGTTGTACACATCGTATTGTACGCAAGAGTGACTAGATTGCTCATTTTTAGGCTAAATAAATTAGAACGAAGTAATAAGATTTCTAACCACCTCTTCGTTTGCAAATTTGAAAAAAAATAATGAAACAATAAGATGTTTTCATAATTAAAGACGTGTGTGAGTTGTATGCATTGTTTTGAATGTGAGAGTGATAAGATAGCTATTTTTGAGGCAAAAAAATTAGAACAAAATAATAGGACTCCTAATCACTTTTTTGTTTACAAATTTGAAATAAATAACGAAACAATAAGAAGGTTTTCATAACTCAAGACTTGTGTGAGTTGTACGCATCAATCTTTATGCAAGAGTGATTAGATTGTTCATTTTAAGGCTAAATAAATTAGAATGAAATAATAGTACTATTAACCACCTATTTTTTTTTGTAAATTTAAAAGAAATAATGAAACAATAAAAAAGCTTCCCTAAATCAAGACTTGGGTAAGTTGTACACATTGTGCTCGTGCTGTATGCGAGAGTGATGTGATTGCTCCCCTTTTGAGGATAAACAAAGTAATAGACTCCTAATCACCTCTCTTTTTTTTTTATCAAATTTTAAAAATAATGAAACAATAAAAATATTTTCCTAAATCAAAACTTGCGTAAGTTGTACACATTGTATTCCTGTTGTATGCGAGAGTGATACGATTGCTCCCTTTTGAGAAGAAACAAAGTAGAACAAAGTAATAACACTTCTAACTACCTCATTTTTTTCAAATTTTAAAGAAATAATGAAACAATAAAAATGTTTTTCTAAATTAAGACTTGTAAGTTTTAGGCATCGTTTTGAATGCGAGAGTGATTTAATTATTAATTTTGAGACTAAATAAATTAAAACAAAGTAATAAGACTCCTAATCACTTCTATATTTGCAAATTTAAAAGAAATAATAAAGCACGAAAAGCTCTATCCCTTTTCATCTTAGAATTGTTTCAATATAATTACCAATTATACTAAACATATAAACATGGGCATTTTATTATTCTTCATTTTTTTCGTCTGGGAATTGTTCCATTTAAATGGTTCAATTAGGCGATTTAGTTTAAGTAATTTTGCATCATTCGTGGTAATTTTGATTATATTAATGAAAACAGAAAATTATCAAACTTTTCAACTACATGCAATTAAGATCAACAACAATACAACATGCAATAACCTTAATAGTAAAACAGTGAGGAATGGGTTCAACTATTTATCTCATGTAATAAAGGACCAAAAAAAACTCCAATTGAAGGACAATTAAATGTCTTTTTCATGAAGTGCACAACTCAATAAAAAAAACACTACTAGAGGTGTCCAAAGAACTAGGCCTATATTAATATCAGTAATGAGTAATAAATCGCACTGCTTTTTTCTATGGCAAGATGGAAAACTATTGAGTGGAGGGAAATGAGTGAGGCACCCCATGCGTCCAGTACAAGGCTTCATTTTCCCTTTCAGAACAACCCCAAAAGGGATGCATGCCCCTTTTGAATTTGCAGATTTTCTATGGAATGTGTAGTTGTCAATTTTGGTGTGACTTTGAAGGAAAGTAGTTACACTACTTTTGTAGTAATCTTTTTTCCTCTCTGTATGTATCCTAATTAATAATCATGTCACACATGATGTGTCACACATGGTGTGTTCATGTGTTTGTTCTTTTAACAGTTCTTAAAATTGAATGGTAAAGATTATTTTTTATGTCCCAAATAATCTTTTTTTAAAAATCCTTGTGTTTTAAGAAATATTGATGTTAACTTAAAGATATGTTTGGTCCCTTTTCATTAAGGAAAAATTTAAATTTCTAGAAGAGGGACTCTCGTTTTAGCAAATACGATAGGAAAAATTGAAGTAATTTGGACGGAGGGGCTAACTTTTGAGTAGTTTACATTAACTAATAGTAATTATTCTAAAGATTGGGTAGTCACTATTTTTGAAGGGATAAGTAAATCTGTCCAAAAACTAATTTATTATCTTCAACAAATAAACAAAATAAAAATTGGGAAATGAAGTAATATGAAAGAGAAATGCCAGTTTATTAATATTAACAGCCCCCTCCTCCCTAAAAAATATGGTTAAAGTGAAAATTAATAAGCATCGCTATACTGTTTGGAAGATAAATATTTGAAACTCGAAACATTCACAACGATGAACCCGATCGCATGACATTGGGCCACTAATTGAGATTTCTGTATGCTTCCGAACACCATAAATTTGTTCAAAATAATATTTTTAACGATTTAAATACATTAATCGAAGTTATAAATTAGTAAACCCTTGTAAACATTCTTTAGTCGTTGAAGTTTGAAGTAAGATATCCATTTTTTGTAGGTGTTAGATAAGAGTATTATTTTTATGTTTTACATTTTAATTTTTATTTTAGGATCCAAGATATAGAAATAGTGCTGGTTTTTTTATTTAGAAAATAAATATTTTTCAGCCATTCTCTCTACTGAACTATTTATATTATTAAAGAAAAAATATCACTCTCAACCTGGAAAATTTGGTACACCTCAGTTATAACTTTTGTGTATTAAATTTGAATTGAGAAAACACTTACTGATAAAATGCACCGGGGTTACGGTAGATAGTACTGGCGCGAACGGTCGATAGATTTCTTATAGAAGCAGCTTGAATAGAAGCTCGAGCTCGGGCGAGTCCTTGTTCTAGTACATCGTTTTCTCTCTACAATTTAAATTAGAATTGTTACAAACTGTTTACACACAAAAAATTGAATGAACTTAATTTCACAATCCGGAATCAATGAATTGAGTTTTTGAAACTTAAACATTTAATTATATTACTAACTTAACATCGAAAAGTTAAAATTACAATAAAAAAAAAAAGTAATCCAAAACATAATTAGGCATAGTTACGTATGAACAGCTCATCTTTTACAAAAATATAAAAATTCATAGAAATTGGCAACACACAAATTGAATGAACTTTCACAGTCCGGAATCAATAAATAAGTTTTTGAAACTCAAGCATGTATTATGAAATTGATTCTGCAAATTATGATCCAAATAATATAATGTAAAGAATTAGGCATAATTACATATGAACAGCTCACACACAAAAACACAGCGGTGCGTGAGAGACAGAAAACTTTATTTTGAACATTAGGATTCAAAAATGTAATTTAAAACAGATTTAAGCATAATTACAAATGAACAGCTCACACACATAACACACATAAGTGAGTGAGAGATTCCTCATAATTCAGATGATCCTACCCTCACTTACTTACCATCTACCAATTTTTTACCAGTTCAGAACAGAGATATATAGAGATAAGCATAAATATAGCATTGAGTAGTGATTATTAATTTCAGAATGGAGATTCGATGAATCAGAAGAGAGAGTGAGAGAAAGTGATTACAATTACGGTTCGATTTTGAATAGATGAAGTGAAATCATCAGATGAAACAGCTGCTCGGACTTCGTTATGATCGGGAAGCTTAGTCTGCAACTCGACTATCGGAACTCTGAACTCGGATTTGTCACCAAAAAAGACCGCCGACGAACCGAAGAATTGGCCGGAGAAGATGAACGCAATCACCAGGAATATCGTGATCAGCACATAAGCACAAGCCGCATCACAAGCATAAGCAGAGCCTCCTCCCTCATTGTTCTTCTTCATCTTCGCCTACACCTTCTCTCTCTCTATATGTACTTTCTCTCCCTAAAAATCTTATATAGAAATAGAATAAAATTGAAAACTCAGAAAAAAGGCGGGGAATTGGGAGAGTTGGTTTTTCTCTCTCTCTGTGTGTGTCTGAGTTCTGAAGTTTAAACGGTGGAAGGCAGGCTTTAAAACGTGATGCTTATGAAATTCTGGAACGGTGAAATGACTGGTATGACCCTTGAAGGTTGCTTATTACTAGTAGAATTTGACTAACCAGCTCAGCTTTTGTTATTGAGATGGAGTCCGTTTTGAATTAGCTGGTAACCCGTGCGGCGGGTTGCTTTGGAAATTAGTTTAGAGTGAAACTATTTTGAGTTACAAAGTTATAATACTTCTTTGTACTTTTCAAACATGTTGTAATTTTTAAATTTCAAATAAATCTCAAAAATTATTTGTTTGCTATTATATATATATATATATACACACACACAGAAATGATCAAGTAAGGGATTCCTTACTTTCTTAAAATGAGGGACTTTTTTTTGTTTTTTTTTAAAACAACTAAAAAAAGTTTAATATTTTATAGAACTGAAATTTTTCCATAATACAATATTTTGGGAGTGTTTTGAATACTTATACCAAAAAGTGGCAGTACAGTCTGCCCAGACTGTACATACATGTTTTGTTATACGTACCCATATCACACCCAAAACACTGTATTATGAAAAAAATTCAGTTTCATAAAATATTAAACTTTTTTTTTAGTTGTGTTAAAAAAAAGCAAAAAAAAAGTCCCTCATTTTAAGAAAGTAAGGATCACTTACCTGATCCTGACCCTATATATATATATATATATATATATATATATATATATATATATACATATATATGTATATATATATATAATACCCGCTATAAAAAATTAAAATTGTAAAAATCAATTATAAATTAATTTTAAATTTTTAATTAATTCCTCAAATTAGAAAACTTAAAAGTTAATTAGTACCATACACATTCTAAAGATGCATACATTAATACAATGCAATCATTATTTCAAACTTAAAGTATTAAACCATGCAAAATTACACTACAAAAAAAAACAATCATAAGCGACGGGGTTATTGGCGACGGCTTATGTACCGTCGAGAATGACTTTAATGCCGACGGGACAGCCGTCGCTAATGGGTGTCGTCGATAATAACACTTTTCCAGGAAAAAAAAGGTGCGAAAATTTGGCGGTGGAGGGAAAACTCATTGGTGACAGCTATGGATGTCAATGCCGACGGTATCACCGTCGTGAATGACTCATGGGCGACGGAACATGAACGACGGCACATGCCGTCGAGAATGAGGTCTTATTTTTAATTCGTCAGATTCAATTTCTTTTTCCTCTCCATTTTATTTCCCTATAAGACCCCAACTTTTATGAATAAAGAATAATTTTTTGAAATATATTTTTGAATATTATGGTGTAGATTTGATATAATGTTATAGTTGTGGGTAATATTTACAAATTTTACAAAGTAAGCAAGTGGTTATATAATATTCGATTAGTCGGGAAATATTCGTTTTAACAGAGAATATTCGTACGACGACACAATCATTGGTGGACCTCACAACGGAAGTATTGTCGTAGTTAGAAAACAACATAATTATCTTTTTATAAAAATAACGGCGAAAGTTTTACCGTTAAACTGTTGAACTACCCGGTAGTAAAAGTACAGTAATACGCGTGGTTGCATAGTAGCACACGATATTGATTATTGATGCTTACGTGAGAAGTCACTCAGTTATACTCAATTATTGCTACAGTAATTGCTGCATCATATCTCTCATATTATTGATTCGATTATTGTCACAGTATCATCTGCATAATATGATATATTATTAAATCAATAATTGAGACGACAAAGTTATTCATATTATTAAATTGCAATATTTACAATGTCTAGAAGTTCTGCCAAAGACAGGTTTGGTCATCTAATTACGCGCTAATAAGGAGAAATTCTTATCGGAAAGCCCCCTTTTTCCTGGGAACGACCTAGGTTGTTAAATATTGTGAGTTATAATATTAATGATGAATAAGTTCATGTTGATTAAAGATGAAATTGATAGTTCTATTGTGTTGGAATTATTAGTGTTAGTGGAAATCGATATTCATTTCTATATTAATTGATGTATGGAAGTTATACTGATTAGTCGGGTAATTAACCGGATAAATAAGCAATTAATTGCTATTAATTCACATTATTATAACTATTTGTTCACATGTGTGTACTATTGATTCATATTCTTGTACTATTAGGGGAGTTGGTGCAAGATTGATAATACTTGCATGACAAAAGTTAAAAATGGAGGTATAGATGGAGGTACTATACTGTAATTCGTATTTTCCAATGATTTTAACTATTGATTCACATGATTGAACTATTGATTCACATTATTTACTATTAGGGGAGGTGGTGCAAATTTGATAATACTTACAGGACTAAATTAAAAATGAAAGAAAAGTTGAAGGTATTGTACTGTAATATTTTGAGTCCCAAAACGTGCAATTATCGAAACTATATTTTTCTATAAATAGAAGCTCATTCTTCCTTCATTCTCACCAATTCACAAAAGCTATAGAGCAATTATTATAGAGAGAAACTATAGAGAGAAAGAAAAAGAGAAGTCTGCTACCTCTCTACTCCAGTATCCAGTTTCTTTCTAAGATAAGGAGTATTATTTCTTTCATATTCATGAAGAGAGCTTCTGTTATTCCATTCTTTATTATTATGTTGGAATAACCTGTCTATGCGAAGTACCGCATACATGGTGAAATTCTTCTGTTATTTTATTCTTTATTATTCTATTGAATATCCTATTTGTGTGGATTACGCTAGACCTGGTTCCATTCTTTATTATTCTGTTGGAATAACCTGTTTGTGCAGTCTGTCGCATGCATGGTGAATTCTTTGTTATTTTATTCTTTATTATTCTGTTAGAATATTCTGTCTGTGCGGATTACGCTAGACCTGGTTTCATTCTTTATTATTCTGTTGGAATAACTTGTCTGTGCGGTCTATCGCATGCATGGTGAATTCTTTGTTATTCCATTCTTTATTATTCTGTTGGAATATCATGTCTGTGCGGATTACGCTAGACCTGGTTCCATTCTTTATTATTCTGTTGGAATAACCTGTCTGTGCGGTCTATCGCATGCATGGTGAATTCTTCTGTTATTCCATTTTTATTATTCTGTTGAAATATCATGTCTGTCCGGATTACGCATGACCTGTTTCCATTCTTTATTATTTCGTTGGAATAATCTGTCTATGTGGATTATCAGATGCACGGTGAATGATCCTTCGTATTCATTCTTTATTATATTATGAAAATGATCTGTCTACATGGATTACCGCATGGCGGGTGAAAATCCATTTGTAGTTTCATATATTCTATGATACTCATTTGGTTAAAGTTTTGGCTTCTATACTCCATGAAATTAGTAGAATATCCTAGATATTTGCGCTTCATCCGATATCTTTTCATGGAATATTCTTCTGAGCATTCTTGAATTTTACTCCACAAAACAGTATCATGTTGACAATTTGGACGTAATTGATTTCAAGATAAATTAACTTATAAATCTTTAAAATTTATTCTTGAACTTGTTTTATTGAATTATTATGTCATTGTCATCATCCTCATGTTTATATTGTGATGAAAGTCATCTTTGGTTTACGTGCATAGATGGACTTGGTATGATTATGACCAGGGATTATTCGATATAATCATAACCTGTAATGTTATAAATGATGTGGTAAAAGTCCTCAGTAGCCTGTAGTGAATTGATGGATAGTTTTTGGTATGATTATGACCAGAAATTATTCGGTATAGTCATGATCATTGATGATTTAATGAATATCCTTGGTCCGTAATGCAGGGATGACTCGATAATGTGGTTTATTTATTAAGTTGAGTCTCAGCGATAAAAATTGATGAAAACATTTTAAATCATAGAAGATAGTAGATATCATGCTCTACTTGACTCTTCTAACGGATTGCTTATTCCGCTGCAGTTAAACTTGATGTCTATTTCATTTTATCAGTTTAACATTGTTGAAGACTAATGATAATTTATTTTGCATTATCTTAGTCATAATATTTCTTACTGGGCTAGTTAAGCTCACCCTTTCTATCACTGTTCTCTTCAGAAAATGAGAACGTAGCCAGGGACTAGTCGAGGAACAGAGTAACGGTCTAGATGATAGCATTAGTAGTCCTCATTATTCTGTTAAATAGTGTGATAATAAATGAAATGAGGACTCCATTGAGTGTGGATATTGTCTAGATGACAATATTCTTATTAAAACTCTTAGATTATGGTTTGTCGTATTTTACACGACTGTTGTATAATTAAGTTGTATTTGAATTTTGTACCATGTATTTGGCGACTCAAGATGGGTGATGTATACCTATTTTTGGGGCATCACAGTTGGTATCAAAGCTTAGGGATATGATCCCTAGCTGAGATGTGAGACAAGAACTATTTTGGGGGCGTCACATTCCCTCTCTCGTTTTGTTCCTTCCCTTTGTTTCTCTCGCCACCACTGTGCCGTCAGTCCTCGTCGTCGCTTCTCGTCGTCGTTAACCGCCGTCGGTCCCCACCGTTGGTCCTCCACCGTCTGGCCTCCCCCTTTCTTCCTCCCCTTACTTTGGCCTGATACACTGTTATAATCTCCCCCAATTTTCGTTCCCTCTCAGCTCTGGTTCTACATTTGTTATTGTTGGCTTTCATTAGTAAGTTACACTTTTTTTCTTCTTAAGGTTTCATTTGTATATAAGTTCCAATTTAGTTATGTTAGGGTTTAATTTGGGTTTTTTTTTCCTAATACCTGTATGTCTTGTTTTGGGCAGTAAGCAACGAGCATTGACCTTCTCTGCATCTCTCTCTCTTTTGTAAGTTTTTCTTTTATCTCCTCTCTTTTTTTTGGAGTATTATGCATGTTAGTTCATGTATATATGTTTAATATTGCAAGTAAAATCACTGATTCACTTAATTTATTTTTTATTGCTATTAATGAATATTCGAATTTTTCATTGATTTGGAGAATTCATGATTTGTTGAATAGAGAGTGGGAGTCTAACTTGTTGGCGAGGAGGTAATTGGTAAGCTGATTTATTGAACAAAAAAAATGAAATTAGAGACACAATATAAACAGATTCTACATTACCTCTATGGAAATTTATGTATTCTTATTTTCTTAATAGGGATGTCGTTAGGGTTAATATAATATATACAAATAGGAATACTTTTAATAAATGAAATATTAAATATAATTAAAACAAACATTAAATTTATTATTTTTAATGTGTAGACAAATACAAGTGCTTTGTCTTCTCCATTCTATTCTGTTCTAAAATCGTATACAATTATATATTTTAATTAAACAATTATTTTATTTCTTTCAAAGATCTTATACTCTTGTATATTTTAATTTTAAAGACTTATAGAATTTTTTTTGAAAAATGTTAACTTCACTTGTAAAATAGACCAAACCAGAACACCCACGCTTGGTAAAAAAGTGAATATATAATGAAAAAGAAGAGTGAGGGTAGTTTAGTACTTGACAGTTTTGTGTTTAGTTGAACGTGGTTTATTGTAAATAAAGTTGTAAAATTAGCAAACATTTCGAGTTCAATTCATAAACATTTCGAGTTCAAAAAGTTTAGTTCATTTTCTCTTCTTAAGTTCCAAAAATCTATATAGCAATATACTTTAAGAGAGAAAAGGGAGGGGGCTGCCGAAACATTAAGGAAGAGAAGGAGAGGAGATTTGGTTCATGCCTTCAAGCTTTATAACCTATATTGGAAGAAGAAGAAGAAGAGGTGAAACTAAATCAAGGTTCAAAAGTTTACTTATCTCAAAACCCTAGTTAGATTTACGTGATTGTCTATGGTTGTTTTAAATCAAATGATGAGTTTATATTTCTCAGTCATATGATTGTAGATCTATATGTTATATGATGTTTTATGGTTAGACATGGTCATTTTATGTGTTGATGAGCTTTTATGTCAAAGGAAATCAGTCCACTTTTGAAAGTATAACATGTGTACTTTTGGTTGAGATACATCTATGTTATTGAGATACATTTATTTGAAACGAATATAATGCTTTCTCAATATAAATTACCATGTCTTTGTTTCCTTTATTGTGGTTCATAATCCATTCTCAAGATTGTATTCCTTTTGTTCTAGGAAAGAGTTCAATTTCATATGTGCATATTTTCATATAGTTTAAGAAGCTTAGAAACCCGTTTGAGATTCACTTAGTATGAGTGAATCTCAAATAGTCCCCATTTTGGGACTGTACTTGTATATTTCGATCTCACTTAGGTCGGTGTTAACGACTTGAGCACGTCTTTATATTTTTGAATTTTCGGTCAGTATATATCTCTTGATGTTCTTCGGGTGCATATTTAGACTACGATGTGTTAGTCTATTTCGTGTACTTAAAGACCATGGGGAGGTGTTGCCGAAATTTCTGAAAAATTTAAAGATGTGTTCAAGTTGTTGGCATCAGTGAGGCGACACATCCGGGAATGGGATAGAAGACTAACCCATTAGAGGTGGAGATGAAGTTAGGAAACTCATAAGCTTGCATATACATTAACTAGTAGACTTGATTGTGTTTGTCTGACTTTCCATATATATAGTAGACAGTTGTCCGAGATGTTTGTTGATCGAAGTTGGATGGAACTTAGGGTAACCACTGATAAGAGTGGGCTTAGCTCTGAGTATCGTAGTGGGGTTGAACAGTTTCTCAACTTCGCGTTTGAGCAAGTCAGCAGCGATGAGATCAGATGTCCTTGTAAGAGGTGTGTGAATGAAGTGTGGAAGGAAAGGAGTGATTCATGTGCAAAAGATATATACACTAAAACTTCTATTAAGGATATATCCTCTTTTTAGTCCGTTTAATCAAAAGATATATACACTAAAACTTCTATTTAGGAATAGAATTGGGACCAAAATTATTTGTATTCTAATTGAGAGATTATTACTAAATAGATGTATTGATACAAAATATTTTCCAAACACTCAAAAATATCCACTTTAACAAAAATATCAATAACAAAAATAATTCAAAAAATATTTATGCAAAGTAGTCTTTTATAGAAAAATATGGTATTTTATAGGAAATATAGTCTTTTATAAGAAAATGTAGTCTTTTATAAGAAAATATAGTTCTTTATAAAAAATGTAATCATTTATAGAAAATATAATCTTTTAAAATTAATATTGTCTCTCTCTCATATATATATATATATATATATATATATATATATATATATATATATATATGAAATTATTACTATATAGAGGTATAGTTTTTTAATATGAGACTTAAAAAATATATAACATATTATAATTTAGAGGTTATTTATATTTCTAATTGGCCCAAATTGAGACCAAATTTTTTTATAATATTATAAATATTATTCTTATATAGAGTATTCTTAAATAGAGTTTTTATTGTATATATATATTTATAAATAATTGTAATTGTTTTATTAATTATAAAAGAAACTTGTTGGGTATAAGTTTGTGGCGAAGCCACATTAGAGTGTGGGGTCAATTGACCCCACTAGAAAAAAAATTATAAATTTAGAAGAAATTTAAGTGCAATTAATAAATTGACCCCCACTGAAATTTTATAAATTTCTTAATATACGGGGTCAAATTAAATTTTTTTATAACTTTCACAATTCCATATTACTTCTACTCCTTGATGTATGTATCTTCCTCTAATATTTTTAAAATAAATAATAATCTAATTTATATTATTTTTATAATATAAGAAATTTAAATATTTATTAACAAATTTATGATTAGAAATGCGTATTAGGGGTCAATAATGGGTGTGTGTGTGTGTGTATAATGTTATTACTTGTTATATTAACAATATTGTAACCAAATACATGTTTTACATATGCAACCGACCAAAAACACAAAATTATATTAAAAAATTAGTTTGGAGGCATTGCCCCCAAAACCCCGTCAAATTATTTATAGCATCACAATATTTTAACCCCACTGAATAAATTTTCTCGCTTCGCCACTAGTATCAGTTGATATTTGGCCTTGAGGCTCTTGGATGTAGGCCCGTAGAGTAAAGGCCTAAGGAGCCGAACCATGTATAAATCTTGGTGTGCATGTGCGATTGGTTGTTGTTTTAGTTTTTAGTTTATTTTCTGCATTAGAAAACCCCAAAATTTCATTGCATGCATGATTCACAAAAAAATCAAAGCAGGCATATGAAACAAGATAGGTTTTAAAACAAGCAGCTAAATTTTTTACCTATCTGGATTACTTTTGAAACTGAAAAAATAAATAAATTTGACATAATTCGTTGACACACGCACACACTTATTCATTCCCCCTCTAAGCGTGCACATACATAATTTCAACATGATATGGAAAGTCAATATTTATCCTTGACAGGAGGTCAATGAAAAGTCTTTGGAGTAAATAAAACGGAATATAATATGGAATTTTTCATACCAGCATCCATTGAATTTAACTTTTCAAACAAAATCAGAATCTGTATGATGGACTCTTAACACCACTAAATACTACAAAATCCAAGTCCAAAAGTGCCAGGTTTCGAGTAAATACTAGTTAATACATTTATGTTGATGTTAAAAGATTAGTTTTAATTACCAACTGAAATTAAAGCCAATACCCGAAAGGTTCAATTTTTATGCTACATATTTGGATCGAATTAAATAAATAATTTCATTGGAATGAATAAAAGGCTGTTTGGTTTGTTTATTGTCGGAATGATGCATTCTGACCGGAATGTTAATATACTTAAAATTAGATTTTTCATTCCTGTTGGGAGGTGTTGAATAAACCATTCCGTCTACTCATTTTAGTCAATTGGCAATAATACCCCTACAAAGATATAGAGTGACTACTAGGGGCAGATTTAGAAATTTTCCCAGTAGGGGCAGATTTTAATTAATTTATTTGTTAAAGTTAAATAAAGAAACTTGAACTAATCGTAATATTAACTAATTATAAAAATATTTACAAATTGTAATAAATATTCATAATATAAACTAAAAAAAATTAAATAAAAAATATTTATGTCAATTTTAAATATTGCTTTCAAAATTTAAATAAATCAAGTCAATTTTAAATTTGAAGATATTTTAAAAAATTAATATTGTCCTTATAATTTAAATTTTTTGGTGGACAAATCAATCAAGAGATTCTAACATGTTCAAGTGACCAATTTCTTGAGGGACCTCTCCATATAACTTATTCTTTGACAAGTTCAACCCCTTTTAGCTTAGTGGGAGGGTTTTCAATTCATTTTGTCGTGTATTAAGGGGAAGTAAAGAAGAGAATTATAGTCCTCACCTTCCGTGCCCACAAAACTTTAATTTCCACCGTAACAGTTGGGTTAGTTTAGTGATCACAAGCTGAACCAAATTAATACAAAATAATTTCACACACTTATAATATATATATTATTTTAAATTAATGATTATGATCATGTTAAATGTGTCAATTCGTTTATTATATATGTCTAATCTATTTAAATTTAGGATTAAACGTGTCAACATGTTAATTACACGAAAACCGTATAGACTTAATAATAACTCTATTATTATATATCGTGTTAATTATATACTATCGTGTTTCAAATTATCGGGCCTATATATGATAGTTTGGTGTTCAACCCCTTTTAGCATACTGGAAGGGTTTTCAATTCATTTTGCCGTGTATTAAGGGGAAGTAAGTAAAGAAGAGAATTATGGTCCTCACCTTACGTGCTCACCAAACTTTAATTTCCACCGTAACAGTTGGGTTAGCTTAGTGATCACACGCTGAACCAAATTAATACAAAATAATTTCATACACTTGTAATAATATAATTTTATATATATTATTTTAATTAATTAATAGAGCCAATGGTTGGGTAGATTTTAATTATTTTTTTTTGAAGTTAAATAAAGAAATTTGAACTAATCATAATATTAACTAATTATAACAATATTTACAAATTATAATAAATATTCATAATATAAATTAAAAAAGAAATTTTAAATAAAAAAGATTTATGTACAATTTAGAAGAAGACAGAAGTGGAATGAATCTACGTTTGTTTGTAGTTGTATTTAGAATATGAATGAATTTTTTTTATCCTCTCTAAGTTTAACTCTTCCATTAATATGTCCGTTTAAATTTATTCATTTACATATTTTCCCCTATCCTTAAAACTATAAAAAAAAATCAGCAGGAGCATATGCTTATGTTGTCTGTAAGGCCCCAACTTTTATGAATAAAGATGAATTTTCTATAATTATTATTTTTGAATATTATGAAATGAATTTGATATTATGTTATAGTTGTGGGTAATATTTATAAATTTTGCAAAGTACGTAAGTTGTTATATAATATTCGATTGGTCGGGGAATATTCGTACGACGGCGCAATTATTGGTTGACCCCACAACGGAATTATTGTCGAATTGAGAAAATGACAAAAAAATATTTTGTGAAAATAACGGCGGATGTTTTACCGTTAACTGTTGAAACACCCAGTGTTAAAAGTACAGGAATACGCGTGGTTGCATAGTAGCACAAAGTATTGATTATTGATGCTTACGTGAGAAGTCACTCAGTTTTGTTCAATTATTGCTTCAGTAATTGCTGCATTGTATCTCACGATATTTGATTCAATTATTGTCAATATTTTATATATTATTAAATCAATAATTGAGATAACAAAGTTGTTAATATTATTATTTGCATTATTAACAATGTCTTGAATTTCTACCAAGGAGAGGTTTGGTCACCTAATTGCTCGCCAATAGGGAGAAATTCTTATTGGAAAGCCCCCTCTTTTCTGGGAACGATCTGGTCGATTAATAGTGTGAATTATGATAATGATGATGAAGTTTTGTTTTATTAGTATTATTAATGTAATAAAATAGAAAAGCTTTTTATATAAAATAGAATATTTTTATAAAGTTATTCGTTTTATTAGGTTAATAGTAAAATCCTTTTATATAAAACAAAATACTTTTATAAAGTTATCTGTTTTATTAGACAATAATTAGAATATATTTTATTTTATTATGCATAGTGCCTGCATGGTGTTTGCATAGTAAAATCTTTTTATATAAAACAGAATACTTTTATAAAGTTATTCATTTTATTATATTATAAATAGAATATATTATATTTTATTATAAACCAATCTAGACCATCCGTTTAAAAGTAAATCAATCTGGACCGTTCATAGATTAGTTACTATTCAGTCCATTCTTCTATAAATAGAAGTTCATTCCTTCATTATTTCTTAGGATTTCACTGAAACTCTAGAGAGAGAAACTGTAGAGAGAATTCTTCTTCTATAATCCTGAGCGTCTTTCTTTAGCGTTTAAGAAAGCTTTGAGCGTAGTGCAAGTTTCTTCAAGTATATCTCCGCCCTACCGTCGGAGTACTCTTCTTTATAAGGTAAGGGGTATTATTTTTTTTCATATTCATGAAGAGAACTTTTGTTATTTCAGTCTTTATTATTCTGTTGAAATAACCTGTATACGCGAGCTACCCTATACTTGGTGAAATTTTTCTGTTATTCTATTATTTATCATTCTGCTGGAATAACATATTTTTGCGAAATACCGCATACATGGTGAAATTCTGTTGTTATTTCATTCTTTATTATTCTGTTGGAATATCCAATCTGTGCGTTTTACGCCGGACCTGGTTCCGTCTTTATTATTCTGTTGGAATATCCTGTCTGTGCGTTTTACGCCGGACCTAGTTCTGTCTTTATTATTCTGTTGGAATATCATGTCTATGCATTTTACGCCGGACCTGGTTTCGTTATTTATTATTCTGTTGGAATAACATGTCTATGCGAAGTACCGCGTGCATGGTGATTTCTGTTGTTATTTCATTCTTTATTATTCTGTTGGAATATCATGTTTGTGCGTTTTACACCGGACCTGGTTCCGTTATTTATTATTCTGTTGGAATAACTTGTCTATGCGAAGTACCGCATGCATGGTGATTTCTTTTATTATTCCATTCTTTATTATAATCAATTGGTTAAAGTTTTGACTCCTATACTCCATGAAATTAGTGGAATATCCTTGATATTTGCGCTTCATCCAGTATCTTTTCATGGAAATATTCTTCTGAGCATTCTTAAATTTTACTCTACAAAGAAGTATCATGTTGACAATTTGGACGTTATTAGTTCCTGGATAAATTAATTCTTGAACTTGTTTTATTGAATTCTCATATCATTGTCATCATCCTCGTGTTTATATTTTGTTCAAAGTCATATGTGGCCTGTAATGCATAGATGGACTTGGTACGATTATGACCAGGGATTATTCGGTGTAATCATGACCGTAATGTTACAAATGATGTGGTAAAAGTCCTCATTGGCCCGTAGTGCATTGATGGATAGTTGTTGGCATGATTATGACCATTGATGAATACACGAATATCTTTGGCCCGTAGTGCATGGATAATTTATGGTCATGATACTATTGAATATCCTTGGTCGTAGTGCAGGGATGATGTGGATTATTTATTAAGCTGACTCCCAGCAATAAAAGTGATGAAAAACCTTTTAAATCATAAAATATAGTAGATTTTATTCTCTACTTAACTCTTTTAATGGATTGTTAGTTCCGCTGTAGTTAAACTTGATGTCTATTATATTTTATCAGTTTAACATTGTTGAAGACTAATGATAATTTATTCTGCATTATCTTAGTCTTAATATTTCTTATTGGGCTAGTTGAGCTCACCCTTTCTTTCACTGTTCTCTTCAGGAAATGAGAACGTAGCCGGGACTAGTCGGGGAACGGAGTGACGGTCCGAGATGGTGTCTTAGTAGTCCTCACTATTCTATAAAATAGTGTAATAATAAATGTAATGAGGACTTGTTCTGAGAGTGGATATTATTTAGAAGACAATATTTGTATTAAAACTCACAGCTCTTGTTGTATATTTAAGATTGTATTTGTATTCTGTACCATATATTTGGAGACTCAGAATAGGTGATGTATACCTATTTTGGGGGCGTCACAGTTTGTATCAAAGCTTAGGGATATGATCCCTGGCTGAGATGTGAGACAAGAACTAGGAGGGGAGAGACGGAGAATTCTTTCGCTAGTATGACCTACCTAAGTTTATTTGGCATTTAATTGGTCGGTCAGAGTATAGGGATAATATGTGATATATTAATTAACCCTTGTTTTGGGGCAGTATTTGAAAATGGCATCCGAGAATGTTGAGAACATCAATGGAGCACAGGAGACCGTTGAGTCTCCACATATCAATAATCGGGACAATATGCATCAGGAAGGTGACAATCCTCATGCAAACAACAACACTGACCAAAATATGAATGATGGAATGTTCAAAGACTTTCTGCAATTCATGCAGCATCAGGCAAGAGAGACTCTTGTCCAAAATGCAGGTGGAAACACTGGCAACTCTTGGACGGTCACCGCTAAGCAGTTCAAGGAACTGGGACCGCCGGAGTTTTTTGGAGAGCCAAAACCACTTAAGACGGAGACGTGGATAAAACAGATCTGCAAGATATTTGATGTCTTAGGATATACATGGTAAAATTCTTCTATTATTCCATTCTTTATTATTCTGTCGGAATATCCTGTTGGTACGTACTACGCCTGACCTAGTTCCATTATTTATTACTCTGTTGGAATATCCTGTCTGTGTGTTTTTGCATGACCTGGTTCCATTCTTTATTATTCTATCTGAATATCCTGTTTGTGCGTTACGCATGACCTGATTCCATTATTTATTATTCTGTTGAGAATAACATGTCGGTGCGATCTATCGTATGTATGGTGATTTCTTCTGTTATTCCATTCTTTATTATTCTGTTGAAATAACCTGTCTATGTGGATTATCACATGCATGGTGAATGAACCTTTGTATTCATTCCTTATTAAATTATGAAAATGATCTGTCTAAGTGGATTATCGCATGACGGACGAAAATCCATTTACAGTTTCATATTTTCTCTTATACTCAGTTGGTTAAAGCTTTGACTTCTATACTCCATGAAATTAGTAGAATATCCTTGATATTTGCGCTTCATCCTGTATCTTTTCATGGAAATATTCTTCTGGGCATTCTTGAATTTTACTCTACAAAGAAGTATCATGTTGACAATTTGGACGTTATTGGTTCCTGGATAAATTAATTCTTGAACTTGTTTTTATTAAATTCTTATATCATTGTCATCATCCTCATGTTTATAATATGTTGAAAGTCATCTGTGGCATGTAGTGCATAGATGGACTTGGTATGATTATGACCAGGGATTATTCGGTATAATCATGAACGTAATGTTACAAATGATGTGGAAAAAGTCCTCATTGGCCCGTAGTGCATTGATGGACAGTTTTTTGTATGATTATGACTATGGATTCTCTTTGGCCAAGGGTGCAAAGATGAATTATTTTATGGCCAAGGGTGCAAAGATGAATTATTTTATGGCATGATTAGGACCGTTGATGAAAACACGATTATCTTTGGCCCGTAGTTCATGGATAATTTGTGGTCGTGATACTAAAAAAATGTCATTGGCCTGTAGTGCAGGGATGATTTGATAATGTGGATTATTTATTGAGCTGAGTCTCAGCGATAAAAGTGATGAAAAACTTTTTAAATCATAGAAGATGGTAGATTTTATTCTCTACTTGACTCTTCTAATAGATTGCTTGTTCCGTTGCAGTTAAACTTGATGTTTGTTATATTGTATCAGTTTAACACTGTTGAAGGCTAACGATAATTTATTCTGCATTATCTTAGTCATAATATTTCTTACTGGGCTAGTTGAGCTCACTATTTCTTTCATTGTTCTCTTCAGAAAATGAGAACGTAGCTGGGACTAGTCGGGGAACAGAGTGATGGTCCTAGATGGTGCATTAGTAGTCTCACTATTCTGTGAAATAGTGTAATAATAAATGTAATGAAGACTCCATTGAGTGTGAATATTGTCTAGATGACAATATTTGTATTAAAACTCACAACATATGTTTTGTCGTATTTTACACAACTGCTGTATAATTAGTTTGTATTTGTATTCAGTAGCATGTATCTGTCGACCCAAGATGAGTGATGTATACTTATTTTTGGGGGCGTCACATACTTATTACACCATTAATTATTATTGTTCATAAAAACTGTATTCGTATTTTACTATATAATTAATAATTACCTCTCTAGGTCTTTTGAAAAATAGTGTACACACATAATTATGTACTAGTTTCTAAGATATCTTTACATTGAGCCTCCTTAGCCAAATTGAATGAAAAACCATGTCCAACAAATCATAAGACTCCGCAGGTCTATGAACCGTAAAATGTCGCTGCACCAATTTAAGTAGCTTTTGTTTTTCTTGATACTCATCAAATGAAATCCCCTCCAAAGTTTTCTTAATTTCCGGTATCTTCTCCACCGGAATATGAACGGAAAATTTACTCCAATCAAGAACATCACTAAAAGGCAGCACATAATTGTCGGAAATGATGACCGGAACACAACCCGCGTAAATTGATTCGACCAACCTAGGGCTTGCTACTTCCCAACCGCTAGGGCACAAGCAGAACTTGGCGCGGCCCATTAATTCAAAATAATCTACATTGTTAGGAAGGTAATCAAGAACTTGAATTTTGTCGTCGTCTTTATTATTCCAGTATTGGAATAGTAGATTTCTTACGTAACCGTGGCGGCCACCGGCAAAGAAGGCGAAAATCGAACGGTTATTAGGGTTTTGGCCGAGCGAAGGAGGCCCTAGTGAGTCGATAGGGATTTTTATTTCGGGCAATGTGGCATCTCTTGACGGTTGGAAGCCTTCGGAGGAGTTGGCATTGCAAAGAACCCTAATTACATGTTTGTATAATTGAGGGTCTGCTGTTGAAACATCTGGTCCCTGAAATTAATGTTGTCATATGGATTAGGGTTAGTGAATTAAGCTGGGAATTAAAAGTGAAGATATTCAGTGAAAATTTGAGTATACTAAAAATTACTCGTCTAATTTCAAAATTAAAGATATTTTTATTATTAGTTTGTTTTAAAGTTAAAGATATATTTCTATTTAAAGCTACACTGAGTTAGTTCCTCATATGTTATTGTTTATATACTAATCAAAATGGGTACTACAATGCCACCACTTTTACATTTATAACAAATATAAATTAAGAAAATATTTGGAAAAGTAATCTTCTTTTCTTAAATTATTCGTTATTTTAGAAATTAGTCTCTAATTTTGGAACAGAGTAGTAACATTAATATATACAT
The DNA here is from genome assembly GCA_020205505.1 of Panax japonicus. NCBI lineage: Eukaryota > Viridiplantae > Streptophyta > Magnoliopsida > Apiales > Araliaceae > Panax > Panax japonicus. The sequence goes on from CM035110.1 coordinate 74,204,291, forward strand.
TAATAGGTTGTCAATGTGAATAATAATTTTAAGCAAAATAATGGTTCATGTATCTCTAATTTGGAGACGTGTATTTGATAGAAACTGTGTATGAATGATTGTGTTAAGACTGCTAGCTGAAATCCAATTCTCTTTTCTTATAAGCAATTCATTAACAACTAAATTGTTATTGTGTTTGAAAGAAGATTATGGCCATGTATTACAATAAATTTATGAGAAATTATAAATACGAAACTTATTAATATATGGAATTTGTATGAATTATAAGAGAAACTCATTTATTACACATCTCCAAAAAAAATATCACTAATATTCATTCACGTAACTGTGGTAATCAAAGTAAACTTTCGCAATAAATATCATTTTCCTTGAAAGAATTACTATTTCAATTTTTTTATTGTAATATTTGCATCTTTAATATATTTCTGTGTTTTAGATTGTTTGATAATAAAAATAGCAGTCTTATATTTTCTTGTAGATATAATTATACAAAATATAAAATAATTTAAATGTTGATATATAGACAAATTAATCCGGCCATCAACGACTATTGAGCTTGGAAAAGACTTGATTATATGGATTGCAAGGAGACACATTAATTAATCCATTATCAAAATATTTATATTAATAATAATTTGCAGGTTATGTCTACTCGCATGCAATAACTTTTTGTACGTCTTATATATAATGTGTAATGAGAAAGGAAGGAAGGAAGAGATGAAATAGAGATACATATATACATACCCAGTCATGGCAGCCAATAAAGAAATGATCAGCTCCACCGCTCCTATTCCAGTAAGGATGCATTTTGGAGACAATGCCAATGTAATCTGTAACCACATTTTGGAGGCGAAAACGGCGATAATCGACGCGAGGCCTGTAGAGGTACATAACAGTTTTGGTAACACTGACGGGGAGGAAGAAGACGGTGGCATCTCTCGGCCGGCGAGTTAAATATGGGCTTTTCCCACTGCTCTCCACTTCATCTATCAACTGTCCTTCTACGGAGTAGATGTCTTTCATTGGTCCGTTGTGAAATAAGGGCAACTCTCCTTCCTTGTATACCCACACTTTGAATCTCTTTTCCATCTCTATGTGGCTCCTGTAACATTAGTATATATGGATTCATGTCATGACTAGCAAATAATTAAAGTTATTGCAATGTTTATTTTTAAAAATAGATTTAGAACTATTAAAATAACTATAAACATACTTAATTAATGTATGTTTGGTTATTCAGTATTTATAATATTTCGTCTGATAGTATTTTAGTTACATTAAAACTTATTTAATTTACAAACGCGATACAAACTTATAGTATAATTGGATATTACACAATACCTACCCTATGATTAGGAAGATAGATAGTACGTAGGCCCATGAGATGGAAAATTAATTAAAGCCTAAAATAAGTTGACACTGTTAATGTGGTATAGTCAGATTATGACTTTAAAATTGAAAGCATTAATTATGATTAGATTACGGCTTAGAGTTTTCACAATATTTAAGTTGACTAAATCCTAAAAAAGATTTTCAGTTATCTAATAAGTTTCCTAAATGTACACAAGTACGTACCTTCAAATGATAAATTTAATTCCAAACTATATATATATATATATGGCCAAATGTGAAAAATCTATATTGAACTTGATATAGATTCTCATTCAATAGGACTGAATCAATCTTAAGCTAAAATTACACAAGTATGAAACCCTAAAAATTGATCCCTTAAACAACATAACTAAGGGATTGATCCAACAACTCGTCAAAATAGTTTGAGGTAATGTTATATATATATATATATATATATATATATATATATATATATATATAGGGAATATATCTTAAGCTCACCCCTTATTCAACTCACCCGAGCTCACCCCCTTTTAGCGACGGACACGACGACGGTTCGATCATACAACCGTCGTCTATACTTGTAGCGACACTATATGTTGTCCGTCGCTAAAAGTATAGACGACGGTTGTATGACCGAACCGTCGTCGGGTCCGTCGCTAAATGGAGGGTGAGCTCGGGTGAGTTAGATAAGGGGTGAGCTTAAGATCCGGACCGTATATATATATATATATATATATATATATATATATATATATATATATTCTAACAGTTATAATTTTTATTAAGTAAAAGATCATCATATGTAAATTAAAGAACGCTACAAAAAATATATAAAATAAAAAATAAAGAATGAAGTAAAGAATAAAAAGTTAGAAGATCTTCTTAACTGATGAAATGCATAAGGATTTTTATAAATGCGTCCTCTGGGGATGAAGGTCTCATTCTTGCGTGATATATATCTCCGTGTTTGAACCGCTTCTTGTATGGCTGCTCGAGCTCTTGCCAGCCCTTTCTCCACTCTCTCAACATGCCTTTTCTCCTGCAAATATATTTATATATATATATATATATATATATATATATATCAAAACCAATATATGCAATTAAACAACCAAAAAAAACAATAAATAAATATATATATATATATAACACATTCATTTTTTAGCTTACTTTTTCATAAAAAGATATGGAGGCCTCTGAATTTTCTTGATAAAGGGTACTGTTATTATTATGGCTAGAAAGAATAGTAGAAAAGGCAAAGAAACCAAAATTAGTATTAAGGCAAGAAAATGTAATGAGAAGGAAGAAGATGATTAAAGAAGGGTAGAGAAATAATGGAGTTTTGAAACTATCGGTGGCCATGGCTTTAATTTCTTTTTCTTGATCAGTTCATATTTCCCTTATTTCTAGGGGTTTTTTGAAAGATAAGATTATGAACAAGTTGAAGTTTTGATAACAAAAAGGAGAGGTTTAGTTTTCTTGTTGTGAGTTAAAACCGAAAAAGTAGAGGGTTTTTCACTCAAATTATTGTGTTTTGTGGACTCTATAAGAAGTGTAGAATTATGGTCAATTTGGCCATTTAATGTGGCCTTAATAAATTGTCAATATGTTCTTATATTCTCACTTTTGCTAGATATATACGCTAAATTAAGAAGATTGTATAAATTATGGCTTCAAATAAATAAGCAATTTCAAAATAAAATTATTTATTTGGATCCGCAAGCCCATCCAACCCTAACCCTTATAGACGGATTTTCTATTTTTATTCAATTTTGTAATCAACTACAGTCATAAACATCATTTTATATTTACTTTTATCGTCTATTTTTTATTATCTATTTTTAAACCATCAAAGCACTTTGATGTATTATTATATTTTTAAAATAAAAATACGAGGCTATGCACAGGGCAGGTAACATTAGGCATGTCAAAATATGATTATGAGTTGATTTTGGTTTTCAAAATATGGGTTATAGTTTCATTTAAGAACTAAAATCATATTAACCATTTTTAATATGAGTTGTGTGGGTTGGAACTATATGGTTATGGTTCAAAACCATATTAACCATTTTAAGATATTTTGACTTTTAAACAGAACTTTTAAAAAATAAAACTGTGACTGTTACAATTAAATTAATTAAGTAATAATATGATATAAAAATTATTAATATAAATAATAAAATGCTAAAAAACTATACTAATAAAATTTTAAATTGAAATTATTAATACTCTTCCATATTTAAATAGTTTTTCAAAATTATTATTAACCTTCTATGAATGTCGATTAAATATTGAAACATATTTATAAAATATAAGATTAATTTTGATTTATTCTTATTAAATCTGAGATGTTTTTAAATTTTTAATAAAATAAATCTTATAATTAGTAATACTTTTTAATTAGTTTATAATTTTCGTAATTATTTGTATTAAATTAATTGAATTTATTTCAGTTTTAAATTTAAAAATAACTTAAATATATATACCTATGTTTTAAAATAGGTGGAATTTTCAACAATCAATATGTGTGTGTATAACTATATATATATATATATATATAACATTTTTACTAAAAACAGATTTTTCTATTGTTTTATATATTTACACGTGTAATTAATTATTTTTCTATTTTTCTATTTTTCTATGTATATAAAGATATATCAGACCAGTATAACACATTAATGAACAGTGTAAATCAGGGGCGAAGCCACATGTTAGTCGGTGGAGTCAATTGCACTCACTGGATTTTTTTTTTTTTTTTAATATATGATAAATGAATTTTTTTTGAGGGTCAGAAGAGTCAATTTGCAGCCACTGAAATTGGGTATTATATTTTACTGAAATTGGGTATTGCACTTTCCCGTTTCAAAGCAATTTGCACCCACTGAAATTTGCACCCACTCTTTACACTGAAATTGTTAATCAAATTTTAACCACATGACTCATATCCTCTCAATATATATATATATATATATATATGGGTCTCCATCCACAGCAACCGGTTGTTGGGGAGCAACCCCTTTTTGGCCAGCCGGTACAGCTTGTTATGGCTTATAAAAAAAAATTCTAAGGCCGGTACAAGCTATACCGGCTGGCCAAAAAGGGGTTGCTCCCAACAACCGGTTGTTGTGGATGGAACCCCTATATATATATATATAATATTTTAAACTAAATAATAATCTAATTTATATTACTTTTAAAAATAAATAATGAATTACTTATGAACAATTGTGATTAAAAAAAATCTATTATGAGTCAATATAGTGTATATATACCATATATTATTACTCATTATATTTTTATTGTAATATAGTATATATATATATATATATATATATATATATATATATATATATATATTTGAAAGTATAAAATATTAAAAAAATTGGCTCGGGGACGCTGCCCCCGAACCCCCGCCTTATTATTTAAAACTTGGTAATAATTTCGCCCCCACTTATACTATTTTCTGGCTTCGCCACTGGTGTAAACCTAGCCTTGGTACAGATTACAGGTAAAATCATAATTGTTTATGTAGTATAAATCTATTTCTGCATTATTCCCACAACTCCTTACTTCATGGTCCATGTCACCCATTTTTAATAAACCTGAAAATAAAATTTTTAGTCTGCTAATATCAATTGATGTAAAAATAAACCAAATTAAGCATTACTGACAAAAAATAATACCAATTCTGTGTATTTTTTTATAAACAAATCAAAAACATGTAATATCAATATTGTACATCCTGGCTAATTCATATTTTTGCAGAGAATCCCTCTCTCATATCAATATAAAGCTATCAGTTTTTGCAGAGAATCCCTCTCTCATACATAATAATTCGAACACTATACTAACAAACATGTTTTCTAGTCTAGTAAACATACAAAGGGAGAAAATAGAAAAGAAAAAAGAGAAATGCAGCAAGTGCAGATCTGAGTGGTTGAAAAACACTTCATGAATCATGACAATTTATTAGAACGTGCATCCTGGCTAATTTTGTAAATATCAATATTGTGTTTCTAAGCAGAAGATAAGATGGCTTGGACAATAACAACCTTCATAAGACTTTCAACAACATAAAGGACAGTTCAATAGTTGGAAGCCTTCAAATATGGCAAGTATGATATCCAAGACATTAATCTTGCCAAGCAATAAATGGCAAACTCAAACAATCTTATAAAGCAAGAAAAATAAATAATCTCAGAATGAACTGAGAAAATTTTAAACCCAGCTGGTGTTTCTCAGTTTTTTTTAGTTTTAAATTTGACTCACTCACATTATCATTGCATTAGTTATATTTCAAGGCGCACCAAGTAGTTTAAAGTTAATGCGCGAACTAATATAATGATGACAGATAGAAAATGACACCCAAAGACAAAAGGCTTGATGCACTACAAGAAAAAGACTTAAACGGAATTATTTCGGTCGAGGTTGTACTAAGTCCGACGGACTAATCCCTCGAATTAAAACTAATTCTCTCAACAATAAGGTATTATCGACGGATGTGTTAATAACCTCGACGGAAGTCTATCAACAATATGAATACCAAAGGGCGCGCAGACTTGGCGCCAGTGTCAATATATACTAATTTCGAAGGATGTATTAATAACCTCGACGGAATTCCGTCGGAAATACTAATTAACTTTAATTCAAACCTAATCAGTTCCTCCCCTCCACCCGCCGCATACTACATTTTCTCTCTCTTCGACAATTTTTCTCTCTATCTCTCTCTCTCTCTCTCTCACCTTTGCACATAGGAGTGCTCAAAATTTTTGGTTTTTTCGATGTTTTACCGGTACTGGCAGTACCAGTTTTTCGGTATTGATTTTTAATCGATACCGGTTTTTCGGTATTTTAACACTTTTTAGTACCGGTAGCGGTAATGACTTTTTTGAATTCGGCAAAAACCGAAATACCAAAAATACCGAAATTTAATAATTTAATAATTAATAGTTAATGTTTTGTAATTTTATATATTAAATAATTTTTTTTATATATTAATAATTTCTATATAATAGTAGTTTTATTAATTTTTTTATATATATATTAATAATGTTTTGTAGTTTTATTTTATATATTAATTATTATTAATAGTTAATGATTTCTTAGTTTTTAAAAATATTATTAATATATAAAAAAATTATTTAATTATTATTAATAATTATATATATTACCATGCGGTATAACCGAAAACTGAACCGAAAAAACCGGTACCAATTTTGTACAGAACCGGTACCGAAACCGATAATTCGGTACCGATTTCGGTTTTTGTTTTTTCGGTAATTTCAGATCAGTACCAGTTCGGTATTTTCGGTAACGATTCAGTTTTTTACCAATGAGCACCCCTATCTGCACAGATCGACCTCCCTCTTTCTCACCTCTTCCGCCGGCTCTACCTCCGCCCTCCGCCGACTCCTCCTCCCTTCTGCCTCCTGCCTCCTAAAGCTTAAAGGTTAGTCTTAATTGGGTTGCCCTAATTTATTTCCCAAATTTTGTTTCAAAAATTTGACTAGCAGCTTAAGTATGTGCGTAGTTTTTAAATTTTGTTTGATTTATTGGCATAATTTGTGATTGACAGCAAGGATTTTCCCCCAATTTTGTTCCTAAATGTGCAATTTTGATATTTACCTTTGTTGTATGCTTTAAATCTGTTAGTGAATTTTTGTAGGAGCTTGTTCATGTTATTGGAGCTTGTTAATGTTAATTACTGCCTAGTTTGCAAATTTGAGTATATACAATTGTTGAATTGTATTGTTGAATTATATATACTTGTTGGTTGTTTATCTCATTATAATTGATTGATTGGTGTTGGTTCTGTTGGTATTGATATTGAAAATATTCTTGTTGTGATATATATGTGGATTGCCTAATGTCTTCATATTGTCATATTTATTATATTCGAGGGAATTCCCAACGGAATTTCTGTCAGAATTCAACAATTGCAACATATGTGGGCCCTTCTTTATTATATTAATGTATAGTTAGTTTCTCAATACTAAATTAAAATACACTAAAATGAAATGAACTAAGTAGCATTTACTTAGTTTTACACTAATAAATTAAAAAATAATCTATCTAATAAAATACAAATGATTTTGAATTTCCCGCTCACTCAATAAATCTTCTGGGCCGTCCAAAGTTTAAGATAAATCCCACCGTCCATACATTTATCTAATAAAATACATCTATCTATCTAATCTATCTAATAATGATTTTGAATTTCCCGTTCACTTAATAAATCATCTGGGCCGTTCTAAGTTTGAGATAAATATCACTGCTCATACAGTGCCGGAGGCACGGGACCCAGCTAGTATTTAATATTATAATTTATCAACTATTAGGACAAGTGTACGTGCATGAGAAGATGATAATCACTTTAATAGCACAATCTTCATTCAATTCAAGCTAAAATTGTTCCCCTAGAAACTAGTAGGACAAATTTGAGTACATAGTAATGTAATGATTTGGAGTTGTGTATTTTTTTATCGACAAATAAAAAACATGTCATAAAAATTCTCATAAGGGTAATATCCCCCTATTTCAGACCAAAGAAAAATGAAAAATTAACCCCAAATACCAAATAGACGTAAAAAGGTCACATAAAACCTAGAAATCTTCATGAAATACAGTTAATCTAGACAAAATACAGTTAATCTAGGAAAATAACGAAGGGTTTACCGAATTGAAGTCGAGATCAAGGAGGTAGATTCTGATTTTTGGTCTCCATGAGGGGTATTCAGATTTTGCTAGGTTGCTTGAATCTGAAATAGGGGAAATCGATTTGATCTGGAATCTGAGCTAGGTTATTTGGGAGAAAGTTACAGAAATCGATTTTGCTATGACAATTTTGGAGAGAGAGAAAAATGTTCAGAGGATTTGTTTTTGTTTTGGAGGGAGAGAAAACTCGATTTTCAAAATGGAGCAAAAAATCGGATACCTTATATACTACATTACTACTTAAGGAATAATGCTACTTAAGAGAACTGCTCTGGATTCAGGCCGCATGTATGTGTGTGTTTATATATATATACTAGCTGGGTTCCGTGCCTCTGGCACTGTATGGACAATATGATTTATCTCAAATTTTGAACGACCAAAATAATTTATTGAGTGAACGTAAAATTTAAAGTCATTTGTATTTTATTAAATTATTTTTAGATTATTAGATAGATAGATGTATTTTATTAGATAGATGTATGAACGGTTGAATTTATCTCAAACTTTGGACGGCCCAGATGATTTATTGAGTGAGCGAGAAATTCAAAATCATTTGTATTTTATTAGATAGATAGGGTCACGATCAGGTAAGGACTCCCTTACTTTGTTAAAATGCGGACTTTTTTTTGGTTTTTTTTTGTTTTTTTTTAATAACTAAAAAAAAAGTTTAATATTTTATGGAACTGAAATTTTTTCATAATACAGTGTTTTGGATGTGATTTGGGTACGTATAACAAAATATGTATGTACAGTCTGGGCAGACTGTACCACCACTTTTTGGTATATGTATTCAAAACACGCCCAAAACATTATATTATAGAAAAATATCAGTTCCATAAAATATTAAATATTTTTTTTAGTTGTTTAAAAAAAACCAAAAAAAAAGTCCGCATTTTAAAAAAGTAAGGGAGCCCTCACCTGATCGGTTCTGTATATATATAATGCTTCAAATATTCACTAATGATCTAGTTGTTTGGTATGAAGGAATTGAGGGCGGAAAGGTATGGCCATTCCAACCAAGCATTCTTTTCGACGTTTTGGTATGGTAAGGGAGTGTTTGATAAAAATAAATGAAATAGTTCTGAATTTTAAATAATCTAAATGAGTTGAATGAAGTAGAATTTTGAATGAAAAAAGTTGTTTGATAATTAACATGTCTGAAACATCTAAATAAAATATTTTTATTATTTTATCCTTTTGAAAAAATTTAAAATTTTTATAAATTTATTTAATATTACTTAATATAATAGTTAATATTGTAAAAAAAAATAAATATAAAATACTTCGTTTAACACTCATTCAGCAATTGAAGGATTGACCGATTCAGTCATTCAACTATTTGCTTAAAAAGTATGATATTTACGTATATGTATGTGTTTTGCATTATTAATTGTGATTACTTTGATTTATGGTTTTTTGCATGAAAATGAACCCTACTCAAAATATATATTTATGTAGTGTGGCAAAAAGAAGGAAGTCAAACTCACACCACCGTCGGCGGAGGCACCAGGACCACTGTGACGCCCCCAAAATAGGTATACAACACCCATTTTGAGTCGTCAAAATACGTGGTACAGAAACAACTACAACTTTATTAATACAACACATAAACTGTGAGTTTAAATACAAATATTGTCATCTAGACAATATTCACACCCAAATAAGTTTTCATCACAATTATTGATACATTATTTTATAAAAATGGTGAGCACTACTAAAACAACTTCTAGAACCGTCATTCCATACCCCGACTAGTACCCGCTACATTCTCGCCTTCTGAGAAAAAAAATGAAACAAAAAGGAAAAGGGTGAGCTCAACTAGCCCAGTAAAGAATATTATGACTAAGATAATATAGAACAAATTATCGTTAGTCTTCAACAGGGGAAAATCTGATAAAATACAATAGACAACAAGTTTCAGATCAATATTCGCAGCGGAAATAATAATTCATAGATGAGTTATGTAGAGAATGAAATCTACTATTATCTATGAATTTAAAAGTCCATCGTCAATATTTTATCTTTGTAATATCAATCAATATACATCTGGAATCAAATATTCATCTTTGCAGTACAGGCCAAAGATATTCATCAGTTGCTCATGTTCATCTCACACATGTACATCTTTGCATTACAGCAAAAAATATTCATCATAAAAACACATTAATTTTTGCACTTCAGGCCAAAGATATTCAATAATATCATCATTTAGGACTGAGGATGATGAAAAATATTTTAAAGAAAACGAATTCAGTGAAACAAAAGAATAAATATTAAGGATTCGTATTTCGATTTATCCATGTCTAAAAATACCTCATAAATAATCATAGTGGAGTAAAATTCAAGAATGGTCAAAATATGGATACAATCAAAGCTAGTATCCATAATAGATATTTTGGACGAAAAGAAAAATTTTTATTTTTCGATGAATAGTGTCGTATTCGTGAATAATGTTGTATACGTGAATAGTAATCTCGACACAAAAAGTTCTAAATTTGATTAAAAGTTCAAACCAATATTTCGGCATAATGATATTGAAGAAAATAATATCATTTAAGAAGAAAATAATATCCCTTACCTCGAAAGAATAGTACTTCTGGCTGGACTACTGGATATAGTGCTGAAGGAATTTGCACCGTATAGCAACACTCAAAGTATTAAAATACTCGCAAGAATACGCTCGATAATATAAAGAGAGAAAACTTTAGTTTCTGGTGTGATTTTCGATTCTAACCTAAGCACCCTATTTATAGAAAAATACTTAGAACACCAAAGCAGAAAATTTAATAAAATATTAATATATTTATATAAATTTTCCTTAGCCCACTTTTTTTTGGTCTAGACAGCAGCCACCAACCCAATAAAATCATAAAAAACATTTTTGTTAACAAAATTATTTAAAACTCCAAAAATCAATTCAGACCCAATATACCGGAACTTCAATAATTCACAATAAATAGCCTTTTATCAGAAAAATTCAAACTTATGTCCATTTTATAGGAAATTTAATTATCTACAGCTTTTTAGAAGAAAGTTTTTACAAATTCCAAACAGAAATTGACCGAAATCCATAAACGGACGTTTTTACATGCTATAATCAAATTTCAGTCAAGAAATGGGCCCACAAACATGTTTAACATGTTTTAAACAATTTTTGTAACAAAAATACTCTTCCTCCTCATATACTCATATATCCCACATTCATTGTAAAAATATCACCATTATTATATTATTAAAATATAATAATGTATTTAAATGAATTATTTTATCGAAAAAGATAAAATATCAATTTTTAACAAATATCACATTAAAAATTTTCTCCATCTATATCCAAATAAAATGAATATTTTCCTCATCATAAAAATCAATAATTAATTATTCACAAATAATATTACAGAATCACAATACTAACAACCAGGCAGTTCCCAGGAAAGAGGTGGCTTTCCAATAAGGATTTCTCCTTACTGGTGCGCAATTAGATGACCAAACCTCTCCTTAGACAGAACTTTCTAGACATTGTCAATAATGTTATCTAATAATATTATTTAAATAATATGAATTATTGCTCTGATAATGGAAAATACTGTGTAGTGACAATTATTGAAACAACATAAATATAAAATATCAACGTAGCAATTATTGAATCAATAAAATAAAATATTGAACAGTAATTACTGTAACAATTATTGAGTAGTGCCTTCTTACGTAAGAATCAATAATTAGTACAATACCGTGTGCTACTGTGTTTTAATCACCGGATATTCCAACAATATTAACGGTAACAACTATGCCGTTATTAATAAACAACTTATACTTGTCGTTTTCTTCATCCAATCGTTTTCCGTTATGGGGCCCACACAAAGCTGTGTCGTCGTACGAATATTCCCCAACAGTAAGAATATTCTACGACCAAACGAATATTCCCCAACAATAATGAATATTTTATAACCACTTGCTTATTTGAAATATTTGCGTATTTTACCCATAACTATCCACATTAATCAAATCAACCCTTATTATTTCAAAATAATAAATAGAGGAAATTCAATTTTATTTATAATAAGTTGGGGTCTTACAACCTCTCCTCCTTATGAAATTTTGTTCTCGAAATTGACGTACGTACCTGGTGTTTCGAAAAGGTGAGGATACCTCGCTTTCATTTTCGTTTCTAACTCCCAGGTCATTTCCTCAATAGCATGGTTCTTCCACAAAACTTTGACTTGTGGTATGACCTTTGTGCGTAGGACATGCTCCTTCCTATCCAAGATCTTGACAGGTACCTCTTCATACGTTAAGTCTTCGGCTATCTCGTCCGATTCTAACTCAATAACGTGGTTCGGGTCTTTCACATATTTACGAAGCACGGATATGTGAAAAACATTATGAACACGAGACATACTTGGAGGTAACGCAAGTCTATAGGCTACATTTCCTACTCGGTCAAGAATCTGAAATGGATCAATAAATTGTGGATTGAGCTTTCCTCTCTTCCCAAATCTTGTAACTCCATTCCATGGAGCAACTCGCAACAATACATAATCCCCAATACTAAATTCCACGTCCTTTCGATTAAGATCCGAATAACTCTTTTGTCGATCCTGTGCCATTTGTATACGTTGTCGAATCATTTGGATTTTTTCCGTAGTCATACGTACCAAATCGGGTCCCAACAATGTTGCTTCACCCACCTCATCCTAACGTATTGAAGAGCGACACTTTCGTCCATACAATGCTTCAAATGGGGCCACACCTATACTTTCCTGATAACTATTGTTGTAGGAGAATTCCATCAATGATAAATACTTATCCCAACTTCCTTTGAAGTCTAGGACACATAGTCTTAATAGATCTTCAAGAGTTTGAATAGTTCTCTCTGATTGTCCGTCCGTTTGAGGATGGTATGCCGAACTGAATCGTAAATCCGTGCCCATAGCTTTTTGCAAGTTAACCCAAAATCTTGAAGTGAATCTTGGGTCACGATCCGAAACTATGGATACTGGCATGCCATGCAATCTCACAATCTTATTTACGTACATACGAGCAAGACGGTCAAGGGAATAAGTCTCCCGTATCGACAAGAAATGAGCAGACTTGGTTAATCTATCAACAATAACCCAAATAACATTTATGCCTTGAGAAACCGTGGGAAGACCCGTAACAAAATCCATGGTAATGTGTTCTCACTTCCATTTCGGAATCTCAAGTGGTTGTAATGTACCCTTAGGCACTTGATGCTCTGCTTTTACACGTTGACAAGTTAAACACCTCGAGATAAACTTCGCAATCTCTCTCTTCATATTGTTCTACAAAAATGTATATCGAAGATCACGATACATTTTCGTACTTCCAAGATGAATTGCAAATGGTGTATTGTGTGCCTCTATCATGATCTTGTACTTCAGATCAGAGTTGTTAGGTACACAAAGTCTGGAGTGGACTCGAAGTATTCCTTCTTCATCGATTCTTACTTCTGGGATAACACCTTCTTATACTTTCTTCTTCATACGCATCAGCTCCGGGTTTGTGGCTTGAGCAACTTTAACTTCATCGATTAAAGTTGGTTCAATGTGTATACTTGACATCATCGCATGGGTCCCCGGAGTCTTGAATTCTATCTTCATCTTTTGTAACTCACACAAAATGGGCCTTTGTGTTGACAACATCACACTCGTTCCCGCATATGATCTTCTATTCAACGCGTCAGCTACCACGTTCACTTTTCTAGGATGGTATTGAATGGTATGGTTGTAGTCTTTCAACAGCTCAAACTAACGTCGTTGCCGCATGTTGAGTTCTTTTTGAGTGAAGAAATATTTGAGGCTTTTATGGTCTGAATATATCTCCACTTTTCCCCATATAGATAGTGCCTCCAGATCTTTAGCGCGAAAATGACTGCTGCCAACTCTAGATCATAAGTAGGATAATTCCTCTCATACTCTTTAAGTTGTCGCGAGGCATAGTGTAAAATCCCCAATTTTACGAATAAAGATTTAAATTTCTCAATTTTTTTGAATATTATGGTGTGGATTTAATATAATATTATAGTTGTGGATAATATTTATAAATTTTGCAAAGTATGCAAGTTGTTATATTATTCGATTGGTCGGGGAATATTCTCTGTGTCAGGAAATATTCGTACAACGGCACAGTCATTGGTGGACCCCACAACAGAATTATTGTCGGATTGAGAAAAAAACGAATATATTTTTATGAAAATAACGGCGAAAGTTTTACCGTTAATACTGTTGAACTACTCGGTAGTAAAACTACAGTAATACGCGTGGTTGCATAGTAGCACACGGTATTGATTATTGATGCTTATGTGAGAAGTCACTCAGTTTTGTTCAATTATTGCTACAGTAGTTGTTGCATAGTATCTCACGTTATTTTATTCAATTATTATTGATTGTTATATATATATATTATATATATATATATATATATATATATATAAGTTTTGCTTTATTAGTATTATTAATGTAATAAAAAAGAAAAACTTTTTATATAAAACAAAATATTTTTATAAAGTTATTCGTTTTATTATGCTAATAGTAAAATCTTTTTATATAAAACAGAATACTTTTATAAAGTTATCTGTTTTATTAGACAATAATTAGATTATATTATATTTTATTATGTATAGTGTTTGCATAGTGCATGCATAGTGTTTGTATAGTAAAATCTTTTTAAAAGTTATTCGTTTTATTAGATTATAAATAGAATATATTTTATTTTATTGTAAACCAATCTGGATCGTCCGTTTAAAGTAAATCGATCTGTACCGTTCATGAATTGGTTACTATTCAGTCCATTCTTCTATAAATAGAAGCTCATTCCTTCATTATTTCATTCTTTCATTATTTCTTATGAATTCACTGAAACTCTAGAGAGAGAAACTGTAGAGAGAATTATTCTTCTATAATCTTGAGCGTATTTCTTTAGCGTTTAAGAACGCTTTGAGCGTAGTGCAAGTTTCTTCAAGTATATCCCCGCCCTACCGTCGGAGTACTCTTCTTTATAAGGTAAGGGGTATTTTTTTTATATTCATGAAGAGAACTTCTGTTATTCCATTCTTTATTATTCTGTTGGAATAACCTGTATACGCGGTCTACCCTATACTTGGTGATTTCAGTTGTTATTCCATTCTTTATTATTCTGTTGGAATAACCTGTATATGCGGGCTACCCTATACTTGGTGAAATTCTTCTGTTATTCCGTTCTTTATTATTCTGTGGGAATATCCTGTCTGTGCGTTTTACGCCGAACCTGGTACTGTTTTTATTATTCTGTTGGAATATCTTGTCTGTGCGTTTTACGCCGGACCTGGTTCCGTCTTTATTATTCTGTTGGAATATCCTGTCTGTGCGTTTTACGCCGGACCTGATTCCGTTATTTATTATTCTGTTGAAATAACCTGTCTATGTGAAGTACCGTATGCATGGTGATTTCTGTTGTTATTCCATTCTTTATTATTCTGTTAGAATATCATGTCGGTGCGTATTACGCCTGACCTGGTTCCGTTATTTATTATTCTGTTGGTATAACCTGTCTATTCGAAGTACCGCATGCATGGTGATTTCTTTTGTTATTCCATTCTTTATTATACTCAGTTGGTTAAAGTTTTGACTTTTATACTCCATGAAATTAGTGGAATATCCTTGATATTTGCGCTTCATCCAGTATCTTTTCATGAAAATATTCTTCTGAGCATTCTTGAATTTTACTCTACAAAGAAGTATCATGTTGACAATTTGGACGTTATTAGTTCCTGGATAAATTAATTCTTGAATTTGTTTTATTGATTTCTTATATCATTGTCATTATCCTCATGTTTATATTATGTTGAAAGTCATCTGTGGCCTGTAGTGCATAGATGGACTTGGTATGATTATGACCAAGGATTATTCGGTATAATCATGACTGTAATGTTACAAATGATGTGGAAAAAGTCTGCATTGGCCCGTAGTGCATTGATGGACAGTTTTTGGTATGATTATGGCTATTGATTCTCTTAGGCCAAGGGAGCAAAGATGAATTGTTTTATGGCATGATCAGGACCGTTGATGAATACATGAATATCCTTGGCCCGTAGTGCATGGATAATGTGTGGTCGTGATACTAATGAATATCTTTGGCCGTAGTGCAGTGATGATGTGGATTATTTATTAAGCTGAGTCTTAGTGATAAAAGTGATGAAAAACCTTTTTAAATCATAAAAGATAGTAGATTTTATTCTCTACTTGACTCTTTTAATGGATTGTTTGTTCCGCTGCAGTTAAACTTGATGTCTATTGTATTTTATCAGTTTAACATTGTTGAAGACTAATGATAATTTATTCTGCATTATCTTAGTCATAATATTTCTTACTGGGCTAGTTGAGCTCATCCTTTCCTTCACTATTCTCTTCAGGAAATGAGAACGTAGCCGGGACTAGTCGGGGAACAGAGTGACGATCCAGATGATAGTATTAGTAGTCCTCACTATTCTGTTAAATAGTGTGATGAGGACTTATTCTGAGAGTGGATATTGTCTAGAAGACAATATTTGTATTAAAACTCACAGCTTTCTTGTTGTATATTAAAGATTGTATTTGTATTCTGTACCATGTATTTGGCGACTCAGAATAGGTGATGTATGCCTATTTTGGGGGCGTCACACATAGGCTATGACTTTTCCATGTTGCATGAGAACACATCCTAACCCTTTGCCTGAAGCATCGCTGTAGATAATAAATCCATTCGAACCAGATGGTATTGTTAGAACAGGTGACGAAATGAGTCTCATCTTAAGCTCTTGAAAACTCTTCTCGCATTCCTCGCTCCATACAAATTTTGTATCTTTCCGAGTTAGCTAAGTTAACAGAGTAGCGATTCGAGAAAACCCTTCCACGAATCTTCGATAATAACCAGCTAAACCCAGAAAGCTACGTACTTTAGTCACCGACTTCGGTTGTTCCCAACTTTGTATTGCATCAATCTTCGCTGGATCAACAGATACTCCATGTTTTGACACCACGTGCCCAAGGAATGCTACTTCTTCAAGCCAGAACTCACATTTCTTCAACTTGGCATATAGCTTATTTTCACGAAGCCTTTGGAGTACCAGCTTCAAATGGTGTTCATGATTTTCACGGCTTTTGGAAGATATGAGGATGTCATCAATAAAGACAACAACGAACTGATCTAAATAATCCTTGAATACTCGGTTCATCATATTCATGAAAGCCATAGGAGCATTAGTCAATCCAAAAGACATGACTAGGAATTCATAATGCCCGTACCGAATTCTGAAGGCAGTCTTTGGAATATCCTCAGTTCTAATCTTCAGCTGATGATATCCAAAATGAAGATCGATTTTTGAAAAGAATTGTGCTCCTTGCAACTAGTCAAACAGGTCATCAATACGAGGTAGCGGATACCTATTCTTGATGGTGACATGGTTCAATTCTCGATAGTCAATACAAAGTCGCATACTCCCGTCTTTCTCTTTATAAATAAAACAGGAGCACCCCAAGGAGATGTACTAGGACGAATGAAACCGATGTCCAACAACTCCTATAGTTGGACCTTTAACTCCTGAAGTTCAATAGAAGCCATTTGATATGGGTTTTAAAAATGGGCTTTATACCAGGTTCAAGGTCAATAAAGAATTCAACTTCACGTTCTGGGGGTAGACCGGGAAGCTCTTCGGGAAACACGTCAGGAAATTTACTAACAACAGGAATATTATTCAAATCTGACGTGTCTTTATTCAAATCCATAACAT
Organism: Panax japonicus; assembly: GCA_020205505.1. NCBI lineage: Eukaryota > Viridiplantae > Streptophyta > Magnoliopsida > Apiales > Araliaceae > Panax > Panax japonicus. The sequence continues at coordinate 74,222,130 of CM035110.1, forward strand.
GGGCTAAGAAAGCTTGACATCCGTTTTTTAATAAACGAATGGCTTTATGGCTTGATATAACAGTGATTGATTTTAGTGGTTTAGTTGCTTGAATTCGAACAACAGGTTGGTTAGGCATATGAAAAACTAACAACCTTACGAAAATAATCAATTTAGGCATGATGAGTAGTTAACCAATCAATCCCTAAAATCACATCAAAAGTAAGTATCTTTAAAGAGATAAGATCAACAGGTAATGTGATGGTGCCAACATGGATCAAACAAGATTTATAAACAGTGGATGTGATGAAAGTTTCTCCTAACGGAGTCTCCACAGATAAGTCAAAGTCTAATTTCTCCGGACTCAAATTTAAATGTTGAGCACAGGCATGAGAGATAAATGAATGGGTAGCACCGGTATCTAGTAGAGTATAGACTTCGCAAGAATTTATGATTAGCTTACTCGTGATCACCTCATTTGGGTTCCTTGCATTTTGACCAGTCACGACAAACGCTCTTCCAGGAACCGTTGACTTTGACTTTTCTGGGACAGCCTTTTGAGTCACCATCCCCGCTGGACTTGGTTTCGCTACCGTACAATCTCGAGCGATATGTCCTTCCTTTTCACAATTATAACATACCTTGAATGTTGTGAACAATTTGGACTGATATGCCCCTCTTTCCCGCATTTATAGCATACGATCGATGGTCGTTCTCCTCCCTTAGAACCAGTTGCTACTGGCGCTGATATCTTCATATAGTCGATGTTGAATCTCCTCTTTTTAAAATCTCCTCCCGACTCGCTTCTTCTATTCTCATGGCCATGATTACCACCAGAGTGGTTGCCGCTCTTGTCCGTATTTTTCTTTCTCCGCTGGTTATCATTGTTCTGATGACTGCTGTCACCGGTATGATCCTGGTTGTGGTCATTCGGTTGAACGTACTCGTTATCTCATTCTAATAATTGAACCTTGTTGACAACATATGAATAGAGAGAAAATTTATGAGAAATGAGATATTGACGTATGCCGGGTTTCAAACCTCTCAGAAACACCCGCGTCATACGTTCCTCATTCTCCACCAAATGAGGTGCAAACCTGGATAACTCTGCAAACTTTGCCTCGTACTGGGACACCATCATGTTGTTTTGTTCTAGTCTAATAAACTCTACCTCCTTCATATGACGAATACTTTCAGGAAATTACTTTTCATTGAACAGTTTCTGAAACGTTTCCCAAGACATGCTGAGTGCGGCTGGATGGTTATGCTTCACAGATTCCCACCAGTAATCTGTCTCATTACGGAACATAAAGGTGGCGAATGGAAACTTTTGTTCCTCTGTGCATCCCAAGACATCGAATATCTTGGTAATTTGTTTAACCCACGTCTTCGCCTTAATCGGATCCGGCTTTCCCCAGAATTCTGGTGGTCCCAACTCTTTGAACTACTTGGCTGTGACAAACCGTGCGTTGTTATCATTTCCACCTGTATTTTGAACACGAGTGCTCCCTCGTCTAATTTTGCATGAACTGTAAAAAGCTTCTAAACATCCTGTCGTTCATCATCTGCTCAGTGGTATTGTTCACAGGAGGAACATTGTCAGCCTGTTGCACGTTCTCCTCGTTGGTGAGTAAAGGTGTCTCCACAGTCTCATTTACTCCACTGTTAACATTCTCAGTCGACATTCTCAAATACTGCCATAAAAAAGGGTTAATTAAAGAAATCAACATATCACATAATATCCCTATATACTGATCAACCAACAAATAAGCTTAGGTAAGACACACTAGCGAATGTTTTACTCGTCTCTCCCCTCCTAGTTCTATTCCTCGATCTCCGCCAGAGATCATATCCCTAAGATCTTATACCAACTGTGACGCCCCCAAAATAGGTATACAACACACATTCTGAGTCGTCAAAATACGTGGTACAGAAACAACTACAACTTTATTAATACAACACATAAACTGTGAGTTTAAATACAAATATTGTCATCTAGACAATATTCACACCCAAATAAGTCTCCATCACAATTATTGATACATGATTTTATAAAAATGGTGAGGACTACTAAAACAACTTCTAGAACCGTCATTCCATACCCCGACTAGTACTCGTTACATTCTCGCCTCCTGAGAAGAAAAATGAAACAAAAAGGAAAAGGGTGAGCTCAACTAGCCCAGTAAAGAATATTATGACTAAGATAATATAGAACAAATTATCGTTAGTCTTCAACAGGAAAAAATCTGATAAAATATAATAGACAACAAGTTTAAGATTAATATTCGCAACATAAATAATAATTCATAGATGAGTTATGTAGAGAATGAAATCTACTATTATCTATGAATTTAAAAGTCCATCATCAATATTTTACCCCTGTAACATCAATCAATATAGATCTGGAATCAAATATTCATCTTTGCACTACAGGCCAAAGATATTCATCAGTTGGTCATGTTCATCTTAACACCTGTACATATTTACATTACAGCCAAATATATTCATCATAAAATCACATTAATCTTTGCACTACAGGCCAAAGATGTTCAATAATATCATCATTTAGGACTGAGGATGATGAAAAATATTTTAAAGAAAACGAATCCAGTGAAACAAAAGAATAAATATTAAGGATTCGTATTTCGATTTATCCATGTCTAAAAATACCTCATAAATAATCATAGTGGAGTAAAATTCAAGAATGATCAAAACATGAATTCAATCAAAGCTAGTATCCATAATAGATATTTTGGACGAAAAGGAAAATTTTTATTTTTCGATGAATAGTGTCGTATTCGTGAATAGTGTTGTATACATGAATAGTACCGTATACGTAAATAGTAACCCCGACACAAAAAGGTTCCAAATTTGATTAAAAGTTCAAACCAATATTTCGGCATAATGATATTGAAGAAAATAATATTATTTAAGAAGAAAATAACATCCCTTACCTCGAAAGAATACTACTTCTGGCTGGACTACTGGATATAGTGCTGAAGGAATTTGTACCGTATAGCAACACTCAAAGTAATAAAATACTCGCAAGAATACGCTCGATAATATCGAGAGAGAAAGAGAGAGAAAACTTTAGTTTCTGGTGTGATTTTCAATTCTAACCTAAGCACCCTATTTATAGGAAAATGCTTAGAACACCAAAGCAGAAAATTTAATAAAATATTAATATATTTATATAAATTTTCCTTAGCCCACTTTTTTTGGTCTAGACATCAGCCACCAACCCACCAAAATCATAAAAAAATGTTTTTGTTAACAAAATTATTTAAAACTCCAAAAATTAATTCAGACCCAATATACCGGAACTTCAATAATTCATAATAAATAGCCCTTTTATCAGAAAAATTTCGAATCTTATGTCTATTTCATAGGAAATTTAATCATCTACAACTTTGTAGAAGAAAGTTTTTTCAATTCCAAACAGAAATTGACCGAAATCCACAAACGGACGATTTTACAGGCTATAATCAAATTTCAGTCAAGAAATGGGCCCACAAACATGTTTAACATGTTTTAAATAATTTTTGTAACAAAAATACTCTTCCTCCTCATATACTCATATATCTCACATTCATTGTAAAAATATCACCATTATTATATCATTAAAATATAATAATATATTTAAATAAATTATTTTATCGAAAAAGATAAAATATCAATTTTCAACAAATGTCATATTAAAAATTTTCTGCATCTATATCCACATAAAATGAATATTTTTCTCATCATAAAAATCAATAATTAATTATTCACAAATAATATTACAGAATCATAATACTGACAACCAGACAGTTCCTAGGAAATAGGGGTCTTTCCAATAAGAATTTCTCCTTACTGGCGCGCAATTAGATGACCAAACCTCTCCTTAGACAGAATTTTCTAGACATTGCCAATAATATTATCTAATAATATTATTTAGATAATATGAATTATTGCTCCGATAATGAAAAATACTGTGTAGTGACAATTATTGAAATAATAGAAATATAAAATATCAACGTAGAAATTATTGAATCAATAAAATAAAATATTGAACAATAATTACTGTAACAATTATTGAGTAGTGCCTTCTTACGTAAGAATCAATAATTGGTGCAATATCGTGTGCTATTGTGTTTTAACCACCGGGTATTCTAACAGTATTAACGGTAATAACTACGCCGTTATTAATAAACAACTTATACTTGTCGTTTTCTTCATCCAATCGCTTTTCGTTATGGGGCCCACACAAGGTTGCGCCGTCGTACGAATATTCCCCGACAGTAAGAATATTCCACGACCAAACGAATATTTTCCAACAATAATGAATATTTTATAACCACTTGCTTATTTGAAATATTTGCGTATTTTACCCATAACTAACCACATTAATCAAATCAACCCTTACTATTTCAAAATAATAAATAGAGGAAATTCAATTTTATTTATAATAAGTTGGAGTCTTACAACCACCATTGGCAGGTGGACGTGCTCCATCACCGTGCAACTGTTGCGGACACGTACGTAATCTCGATCAACTTTTGCAGATTCGCCGCATCAAAAGCATTGACTTATGTGGACCTAAGTGTAAATTAGGGTTCACATGACCTAATTGAATTAAATACACAATTAGAATTCCACGACCTCATTAAATGTGCAAATTAGGGTTCGCATGACTTAATTGAATGAAGACGAAAAAGCCGAAAATAAATGTACTAGACTCGAGAGAAGCCTCCATTTTGGGAATTGATTGAGGGATTGGATTAGTGGTTAGAAGGACATGACAAAATGAGTATTATTCTAATGACTAAAAGGTATTTCTAAAATTTTCCTGAAGATATGTGTTTGACATGTGACTAATTAAGTTCTAGGAAACTATAAATACCTCTTCCATTCTATGAAGGAAGGGGGACTCTTTTGGGACTTTAGACTTTTGGAAATGAGACCTTTTGCTGGACTTGGAAGCTTGAATTTCTTGGAATCCCTGCTACCCTAACAAGGTTTTCAGATTCTAAGGGTTCTGGGACATTCTCTCTCAACCCAAAACACTCTTTGAATCTCTGCTACCCTAACAAGATTTTCGGATTCTAGAAGTTCTGTCACGCGTTTTTCTTCCATCTTCAATAGTATTCTTTCTGGATTTCTCACCTCATCAGCCAACACGAAACCCTAACTAGTAAGACACGATTTTTTTGTCCACACCTTAATTCGAGCCAAGATCTATCAGCTGAATTATTGGGATGAGGACACTGATCACTTCAATGACGACCAATATTATGGGACAGCTCCGCTACAGCCGCTGATGAGGTCCATATCAGCAAGGTCACTGCCACCACCGTCGCAACCCCACTATTGCCTGCCGCCGCCACAGTACTCCCAGTCTCCCACTATGGTTCACCACCACCGTTGACCTACTATGATCAGTCACCACCACCGCAGCGCCGTTATGGTCAGCTACCGCAGCGCCACTTTGGACCACGAGCACAGCGTCGCCACTCTGCCGCCGCAGTTTGATTACTATGGTTATGAAGGACGTGCGCCATCAGCTCAGGACTATTATGGTTATGGGGACTACTAGTTTGAGAGATTTTTATTATTTACGTATTATTTTAATTTTAATTTTTCAGTTCCTATTTAGCAAAAAAAAATTAAAAATAAATAAATAATTTTCAGTTCTAAGTTTCGTTTTCCTTTTGGATCTATGTTCTGGCTTAAGTTTTCGTTCTGCGGATATTGAATAATTTAGCTTATGCACTTTGTTATATTTTTGAGATCTTCAATTCAGTTTGCGTAATTAGTTAAAATGTTTAGAATTTTAATAAATCATCCTACCCTTTCCATATTTCCTTATTTTTTAATTTCAAAAAGTGTTTTAATTTGATGATAATATAAAATTACATAATGTTAATCTTACTAAACTACATTCAATTTTAATCAAGGGTATACAAAAAGTAAAATATATGTTAAAACTTATAATTTTTATAATTGGATCTTTTTGTAGAACAGACGAAATATAGTATATGAGAAAAGGGAATACCAGGGGTGCTCATCGGTAAAAAACCGAATCGGTACCGAAAAAATTGAACCGGTACCGAACCGCAATAACCGAAAAAACAAGAACCGAAACCGGTACAAAATTACCGGTTCGGTACAAAAGCGGTACCGGTTTTTTCGGTTTGATTTTCGGTTATACCGCATGCATGGCAATATTTATAATTATTAATAAATAATAATAATTAAATAATTTTTTTTAATATATTAACAAAAAAAATTTAAAACTAAAAAATTATCTACAATTATATATCAATTGAATCTTTATTTGGAGAAACTTGTGTGCTTTCTATTTAATTCTAGGTTTTAGGTATTAGATAGAATCATACTGAATTCATGAGTTTCTCCTAAACTTTAATTATGGTCACTGAATGATGTTGGCTGGTATTTGTTCTGTCTTGTGGGTTTGTTAGATAGAGCTGTAAAAAAGCTTTTTACTCATTGGAAATTAAAATGAAGAAAAGGAGTCCAGTAATAAAAACTTCCTTGTGATTATTGATTTTACTATCTTGATACCATCAATAATAACACTAATTGGTCTATCGATTACATCCAAAGATTCAACTAGCCAAGCCCAAGTGGTATTATTTTTAATATATAGTTATCGGTTTTTTCGGTATTTCGGTTTTATCGAATTTGAAATTTCTATTACCATTATCGGTACCGAAAAGTATAAAAAAATTAAAAAACCGGTACCAAAAAAACCGAAATCGAAAAAAACCGGTATCGCCGGTACCGGTTTCAACTGATTCGGTAAAAAATCGAAAAACCGAACCGAACGAGTTGACATGATTTATTTTAAAAGATTATTTTAAGTAATATAAAATATCTAAAAATATTATTTAATATGTAAGGGGTGCTCAAAAAATTATATTATATTATTTTAGTCGTATTCCCGTGGTATATGCAAATCAACCTTGGTTATTGTAGATTAGATCAAAAAATAAATGACTTAATATTGAATGATAAAATAGTAGAAAATTATTTTTACATAATTTTATGATATTTTCATATGAAAAATGTCGTTATAAATGTATAGAGGTGGTAAAAATCGTCGTTATAAGATCTATAACGATAATTTTTATGTAAAAATATCAATTTTTAAATAATAATGTTATGTTTATGAGTTTGGATGGATGAGATCAGAATAGAAAGTATAGGAGGGAAAGGGATTAGAATATATAAAAATGGATTATAATTTTCCCTTGTTTGTAAGTTTTAGAAAGAAAAAGGAATTAAAGAGATGCGACAACTTTAATTATATTTTTTGTTGTTTGTGAATTTAGAATGAGAGAAAAGAAGAAAAAATATTTTTATTTTTAAATTACACTATTATTATATATTATCCTTACATATTAATATAATAAATGACATGATTTATTTTGAAAGATTATTTTAAGTAATATAAAATATCTAACTTTTTCATCTCTCTTCATCCTTTCAAATCCTCCCATTTTTGGGGGAGAAAGTTTCGAGTTAAAAATAAATCAATTTTACCTCAAAATTCATCCAAGAGCTAAATACAATTTATTACATTAAGTACAACCATATTCATGATTCGGCCACTAAATAATTTGGACTTACAATTTACTACATCTAGTGTTTAATTTGATATAATTTAGATCCCAATTTCATAATCCAACCAAATTTTTTATTAAAATTGTTTTTTAAAAATCAATAATAATTATATGGAGAATATGAAAGCGCACAGCCGTATAACTTTTAAAGTTACCTGATCTAAGATTGTAAAGTAAATTCACTATACGATAGTAGAATAGCAAAAGATTTAATTACCCTACTATGACTACTTAATAGTAAAAATTAACAACATGTACATCTACAATCGTACTGAATTATAATATTGTGTAGACAACTGTAGGACATATATTTGTACCTATTATATATTTAAAAGAGGGAAGATATTACCATTAAATTGAATAACATTCTTTCCAAAAAATAAGGTAAAATCTATCCAAGTTTAGAAACAGCAATCTCTGGATATTTATTTTCCATTAAATTTCTTTCTCTGGGTAACTATATTCGACCAAACGTAGCATTAAAAACTTTTCATAATATCAACACTTGTAAAAAACTATTGATCAAATGCAAAGCTATGTGGGTCATCTTAGTTTTCTCATCCCCTCTCTCGTAGATGTGTAGAACTTTCTCTCTCCTTCCCACAACTTGTAAGCCACCGCTCAGATCAAGAACAAATTTATCAGACTACCATTTGGGGATTTGCAATTGGAATTTTTCCTTTTATTTATTTTATCGGTGACAAGTGAAATGTCAAGATTGGATTGAAGATCTGGGAAGATAACATAGATCGTTGTTGTTTGGTGTATATATATTGAAGTTTCTAGTGGTGGGTATTACTTGGATTTTGTGATGGGTTGGAGATATAAGGCTGGGTTGTTCCTAATTGCTGCGGTTGTTATAATTTGGGTCACTTCTGCAGAGGTCACCCAGGTAACTGTTCTTTCTTTTGATTTTCACTGATCTTGTTCGGGGTTTAAAGATTTAGGCTTATTAATCTTAAGTATGTGGAGCTATATTTATGCATATGTTTGTGATTGGAACTTCTTACCTGGGAATTTGCTTAATATTGTTTGGGTTTTTATGAATTTGTATAATTCATCAGTGTTCCAATAATTCTTCATATAGGCTTTAGCTGGTAGGCTACAGGGTAAACCAGGATCTATTTGAAGAGTGTTAAAATGCTTTAGCGTTTTTTCCTTCTCTTTCAGAAAGGTTATTTTGCGGGTTTGCATGAACGTGTGGCTGGTAAGCTGATTGATCAGACATTTGGTCTTATATCACTCACAAGCAACAAGATCATTGATTCATCTGCTTCTTTGAGCTATTCGCCTAGCTCATCTCCTTAAGTGCTACTGTAAATGGTAGAAAACTAAATGCAATGGATGTGGAGTTTCAAGTGCTTTATTCTGTAACTTGAGAATGTCTTTAGTTTTCATCAATAGTTATGCAACTTAAAAAACATGTTCATATGTTCCTCTCTCTAGATATACATTTGTGTGTGCATGTACTTGCTTGATAATCCACATAGGAATTGGAGATTTTTTGGGGGGAGGACAGGAGAACCCGCCATGCCACACGTAAGGCACTAGTACGCAAGTCTAGAACCACACTTTACCATAAGTTTAAGCCATTAGGTCTTGAGCCATTTATGTATAGAAATCTTCTTTTTTATTTTTTTAACGGTGTGGGGGCTTAACTCACTTGGGTATTCCAAAAATCTTCCCCTCACAAGTAAGTTCATCACATCAAGTGTTCTCCTTCACTTAAACACTTCTCTTCAATCACCACGATACCCATTCTTAGCTAACCACTCTAGCTTTTCCTCCATCTAGAATTCTTTTCATCATCGTGCGCTTTTTGAATAGGCTCATCTGCCTAGGACTGATCTTCCGAATAGGCTCACAAGCTCGTGATCAATTTTCCGTAGATTTGATAGCAGTTGTTAGGGAAGGACGGGGGAGCGCATGCATCGCATATGTGCACAGACATAAGGCACAAATAACCAACTTGAGTCAAAAACTTAAGCAATTAGGTCTTGAGGCCATCCGTATATAATGCTCCTTATCTCTTTTACTTTTCCTCGGTCGTGGGACTCAACTCACTTGTGTATTCCCAAGTAGATTCATGTCAATACCCACCTATGGTGTAAAATTTTCAGTGCATAGAAGCAATTTTACGTTTTCTCTGGGTGAATGGGTTTTGGCTGGACTTGAATCACATGGATTAGATCTTGCATCTCTTGATTCTCTTCAGTAGGGGTTGTCTATTTTGATTAATGGATAACCAACTCGATTCCTTGGGATTTTGCAGATTTGAGGCAAGTGATCCTTTATTTTTAATTTGTAATATTTGGTAGGTAATTTTGCCGCATGTATGGGGATCGGAACCAACAAAGAGATTCTTTATCCCTTTTTGATCTGTTATATGTAGGCTTTTTGTTAGTTTGTGTTTGGTAGGAGTAGTTTAAAGGCTTAGGGTGGTGGGGGTGGAGAAGGAGATTGATGATGCCTCTCATTTGCAGATGATGTGGTTATCTTTTGCGGTGCAGAGGAGCAGCTTACGAGGCTTCAATGTATTTTTATTTGTTTTGAGGCAGTGTCAAGACTTATAAGTGTGAGCAAGAGTGTTTTGATTGCGGTTGGGCAGGTGGAAAACCCAAGCTAGTTTACCAATATCTTGATTTGCGGAGTGGATACTCTTTCTATCACCTATCTGGGCATTCCTTTTGGAGCCTCGCTAAACAATGTCGATTTAGATCCAATTATTAAGAGATTAGAGAGGAGACTAGCAGGCTGTCGTATTTGTCTAAGGGGTGCAGGATATTGCTCATTTAGAGCCCGTTTGGCTAGTATTGCAACATATTCCATGTTGTTATCTTGCTAACTGGTGTTGGTGAAGAAAATCTAGATAAACTAACGCGTGATTCTTGTGTGGAAAGGAAGTGTTAAAGGATCTAATTCTAAATAGAACTTGATAGAACTGAAGAAGGTTTGGCTGGTAAAAGACCTCGATTATTTAATCGAACTGTTAGCGAAATGATAATGGAGGTTTTCCAAGGAGGAAGATTGTCTTTTGCAGATAGTTATTGTTAGCATATTGGGGATGAGGAGTAATGGATGGATGGATCACATGGGAAGAAAGGCTTCCTTTTGGAGCAGGTCTTTAAAAAGGGTACAGTTCTGGCTTAATTTTATTTTTTGATGTGGAGATCCCCCAATGTGGGTGGAAATTCCGAATCTGCTGGATATTGCTGTTGTTGACAAGGCATATGGTGCTGATTTCTTGGTTTTGGAATGAAATAAGGTGGTGTTGGAGCCTGTTTTTAGGAGAAACTCTGTCTTTGTTGACAGAGTTTGGTGCTCCTCGAGAACAATATATGATGGTTTGCGGTGGAAGGGAACAGTTATAGAGGTCTTTCTCTGAAATCTTACCTTGCTGTTCTGTTTGAGGAAGCATTTAATAATCACTTTCAATGGCAATCTGAAGCCTAAGGCACTCTCAAAAGTGGCTGTCTTTACCAGGACGGCGCCTAAAAAGTTATTTAAACAGGGGACAACCAAAGGCAAGGGCAAAGGCGCTGGTAAACTGGCGCTGCATGCATAGAAAGGCATTAAAAAAAATGTGATTTATCTTCTTTTGCATTGTGAAGTGACGGTGGGCCTATGGGGATTTATGTGTGCAGTTTGTGGTCCATGGGGGATGTCTCGTCTGTTTATGATTTTTGTGCAGCTTAGGGTGGGTTAAAGTAAGGAAATTGATGAGGAAAATTTTGGATATGGTCACTGTGTTTTGTTGGGTTATATGGACGGAATGGAATAGAAATTTTGAAGACGGTGTGTATAGTGACTAAACTCTGTTTTTGTTGTGTTATTGTCTTCATTTTTGAACTCAGGAGGTTTTCCCTGGGTCAGAGAGCTTTCATGGATTTCCAGAGTTCTTTTAATTTTTGGGCAGCTGATGTTATTTGGTAGGGAGTGAATAGTTTGGATGTCATTAGGTGTGGGCTGAAATATATATTATTGCTTGGCAAATTGTTTCCTTTTTTTTTTTTTTCCTTTTTGGCTTCCATAAAGGTTTACTGCTACAGCCTGAGTACACGTTTTTCGGCTAATTTCTCGACACTTTCTAATGCATTTTCAATTTACTTATAAGACAAGATCGGTACTAGACAAGTTTTTTACATATATTAAGAAAAAAGCTACTATTTGATATAATGTTTCTAGACTGTATAAATGAATCAATAAAGAAATCAATGTTGAGTCAACAACCATTGAATGGCTCCACCACTTGAGAGCGGTGGTATTGTGTCAATGATATATGATATGAAGGTGACAAGCCATAGCCTATGGATTTTATTTCAGCTTATCCTTTTCTATCATGTTATTGTTCCCTCTATTCATTTATTGCACGCTGAGCAGAATATAAAAGTATTTGCTAGACATTCATTTTATCTAGCACTAACAGAATGTACACTAATGCAGGGAATTTTCACAGACTATAAGCAGCCATTCGCTGTGACTTATCTTGGTGCTTCTTTAATGGTAGTGTATCTCCCAATAGCATTCATTAAGGACTGTATATGTGATTTTCTTAGAAAGCGCGCTGCTAGAAGTAGTAAAAATACAGTAATCAGTAATGAATCGCCTTCTCCACTTAACTCCCCTCTAAAATACATTGGGGTCCAGAATATTTTTGAAATAGAAATTCAAGGAACATTGACTAAAAAAGACAGTGAATTGGACCTTCCTGCTCAGGAAGAGGGAAAGCCATTAGTTCCTAAGCACAGAGAGGAAGCTGACACACTGAAACAAAGCAAAGAGCTTACAGCCAGGGAAGTTGCTACTTATGGATTTTACATTGCCCCTATATGGTTTATTACAGAGGTAATCTAGCTGTTTATACCCATATTCTTTTCCTCAAGTTTGGTTGTTTGAGAGTTTGACTATTTGTCTTTTGAACTATTAATTTAGTGCTTACGACCAATTAGTGTTCTAGAATGTATTAAACTTTTGGCCCAGCAATATGTACCTGTATATAAATTATACAAGGGATGTGTATTCTCCTAAAAGGATCAAGCTTCTATCTTGTTTCTCTAAGCCTAAATTAGGTTTCTAGGTAATATTTTTCATGACTTACAGTAACTAATCTATGTACTGGAACCGGATTAAGTAGGTCTTTTCTTGTAACTTTTTTGACGTCCGAAATAAGAGTCGCTTTTGAAAAATTACGCTATCAAATTTATGATCATCGAATTTATCATTCTAAGCTGTGATGTTCGATGAGTCAAACAATTAATAAATTAAATGTTTTCCTCCAATAGTTTTATTTCAAATGGATACTCAGCAAGATTTCTGGATAAAGGAGGAAAAGGGGAATGGGGGTAATTTCCTTATACCTGAATTACTCTGATAGTCTGATGCATAATGAAGTTATGTTGATGTCTTAACAAGAACCTAACTCAACATTGCTTAGTTCAGATATTTGGTGCAGTGTTGAGTACACCCTCAAAAGTCTCATGGCTAAAGAAATCTAGGATACACTATTTTAGGAACCGTAAGTACACATGAATTTAGTATATTCAGATTTCTGAAGCTAAAGAGTTCTGACACAGACATACATGTGTGGTGGTCTTAATATATAGTCCATTTGCACAATCTTTGTGCTATCAATACACGAAGCAAATGACTGATTTCGTTATTTCAATTACTCGTTCATCATTGGAAGTACATTTCTCATTTGTGTGATAGTTTTCTGCATTTCAGAAATTGTGTGAAGTTACCTAACTGTAGTTCTTCAATAATTTTCTGTTGCAATGCAGTATTTATCCAATGCTGCACTTGCGCGTACAAGTGTTGCAAGTACAACAGTATTGTCTTCAACATCAGGGCTGTTTACTCTTTTCATTGGTGCATTTTTGGGTCAAGATTCCTTAAATGTAACAAAGGTAGTTGCTGTCTTTGTCAGTATGGCTGGTGTTGCCATGACAACTATGGGAAAAACATGGGCCACAGACGAGTCACAATTAAGTAGTTCTGCGTAAGTTTCTGCTCAAGGTTCTTTTTAATAACTGAAATTGTAGGATGTCACTTCAAATTTAGGAACATGATTGTTGGGGTGATGATTTATTGAGTATTTGGACTTTTGGAGAGACTGTTACCCTAAACAGTTGGTGTAAAGAAGCTACTCCTTGGTTCCATCATTTACTTTATAGTCTATCCGAGTGTTCTTTCTGACCAACAAATATTTAAAGTATAGGAACAAGGAGTAAAAATGAAGTAGAGCCTGATTATTTCTAGAATGTGTAAAGAACGGTTAATCCTCTTACTTTTCATACTTATTGAATGTGTCTTTTGACCTTTTTAATACTTATCATTTGATGTTTCTATTTTATTTTCAGGGCATTGACTGACAGTTAAACCTTTTTTTGTTTCTCTTAAAGTGATGGCAAACGCTCTCTTGTTGGAGATCTCTTTGGTCTTCTCTCAGCTGTGTCATATGGGCTATTTACTGGTTGGGGATTCTCTTCCTTTACTAAATGATTGGTATCTAGTTTCAATTGTAGTTGATCGTAAGTTAGTTAATTATAATGCATAATACTGCAGTACTTCTTAAAAAATTATCCGGCGAGGAAGGTGAAAGAGTTGATGTCCAAAAGTTGTTTGGATATATTGGATTGTTTACACTTGTTGCCCTATGGTGGCTTGGTAAGTGTAATTTCTTATTTATATTCCTACTGTTTTCAACTCAAGTCATCTCAAGTGATTTTTTATTCATTTTATAAGTAAATTCTCAAGTGCTCTTTTCGCTACCAGGTATCTGCATAGTGCTTATTGTTCTTGATATTTTATATTTTATGGTTCGCTCTTTCATTTATTAAAGCCTTTAGTATCTCTTTCTGTTACAGCAATAAGTATGACTTCTTTTTTTTCAAATTTGTTCTCCTGTACAATTTTGTGGTGTTTCTGATGAACTGAAAGAAATGAATGAACTTCTCCTTCCATGATCTATAATTGTTATTAGCATTTGCTCGTTCTTAAAAGACAACTTATTACGGTCTTAGTTTCTGAATTATAACTACAGCAATATATACATATACTCATACAAATATTTACATATATATGCACACACGCCCATATACATACAAGGATAAAAGTATCAAATCCATATTTACATGGTCATCTAGGAGGGTTCTCCTTCTTAACTGGTATACTGTGAGAAGATATTATTATCATTTCTCTTGATACTGAAGGAAGTACTGTTGTGATTGCTATTATTTTTGCTACTCTTCATTTAGGAATAAGATTCACCTGAAATGGCGTGTTCCAATTTCATGTCCTGCCTATTTTTTTTCAAATAGAGTTATTTGTATTCTCTAGCTGAAGTGTAATATATTAATTAATAATTATTTTTGGTTCTTTCAGTATGGCCTTTAACAGCCTTAGGAATCGAACCAAAGTTCCAAATTCCTCACTCTGTTAAAATGGAAGAAGTTGTTATTGCTAATGGTTTTGTTGGAAGTGTCCTTTCTGACTACTTTTGGTATGTGGAGCAGCCGTTTTCAATCAAGCTTTATGCCTTCATATGTTATGTTTTTTCTTATCTTAATGTGTTCAGATCCTTTTAGGGCGTTATGTGTTGTTTGGACAACACCACTTGTGGCTACCTTGGGAATGTCTCTCACCATCCCTCTTGCTATGGTGGCCGATATGATGATTCATGGCCGTCACTATTCAGCCATATACATTCTTGGTTCAGTACAGGTAAAAAGATTGTCCATGAGATCTTGATGAGCATGATTAAAATTAGGTTTTAAACCTATAAAGATGGGTCCTCCAATATTGTCATTAGACATATGGTTTATTTTAAGCAGTAATAATCCCTCCAAGGATGAGGCTCTACTGCATGGTTATCAGGATGAATTACCCTGATTTTTAATGTATAACTAAAAAAATAAGTAAATAGGGTATAGAGATTTAAAGGTTAAGATTTCTGGCTCATATGATAAGGTTATGGGAGATTTGATCATCCTAATTTTCACTCTGTCCCGATGTTAGACATGGAGTCTTTTTGTCATACGTTAAAACCTTTACTAGTCAAATAGACTGAAATTAGTTCATTATCTATGCAAGGCTAGAAAGCAGTGGTGCATCTTCAAAAGGCGATATTTTTTTGGTAGGCATATTGGATACTGACTTTATTGGCAGGCTAAACTTCTTTAACATGTCCATAATATTTATATAAAGCAGTTTTGGTCATGTTTCTGACACTTATTGAGCACTCACCAAATCTGGCTAATGAACATGTTGAGATATGACTTTATGAACATATGAATAATTAGAAAAAAAATAAATAAAATCTGTTGAAGTAATAAAAGTAAGACCATGATTAGATAAGACTTAATAAAGTAGGCAGGGAGGAGAACTGTAACAATCATCATAACCGAATGCATCTTTAATACATACAGTTCAATGGAAAAATAATTTGCCAGTACAAATCTTTACGGATTATATTCCTTGATATATATCCTTGCTTACACAGTTACATATGAAACTATCCGGATCAATTCTCAAGTCCGAAATAAATCTTGGTTCAAATTCCAAGTTCGAATCGAATCAAATCCATCCAAACAAGGTCTTAAACTACTGGCCCAATAGTATCTTCTTGGGTCATCTTAGCCCACCACAGGCTCACACAAAAGGTCATGACTGAAGGTACTATTGTTAGTGACTTAATTCTTTATATACTTATATACATACAAGTTTTTCTCATATCTTTCGATGTGGGACTTATGTGTTACAAATTCCCCCACTTAAATTTTTGGCTTTCCCGTCAAAATCGATCACACACACGGTTCACATATCTTTGTCTTTTTAGCCATTGTGGATAATACCGGCTGACTTCGTGTCTCCACCTCCGGACCTCTCTCCATTGTGGAATAATACCACCAGCTTTCGTGTCTCCACCTCCGACAACTCTATCGGATGACCTGATTCGAGCTTTCCAGAGGATCTGGTACCATATGAAACAACCCGGTCAAATCCCAAGTCTGGAACAAATCTTGGGTCAAATTCCAAGTCCGAATCAAATCAAATCTATCCAAACAAGGCCTTAAACTACTAATCCAATAGTATTTTCTTAGGCCATCTTAGCCCACCACAGACTCATCCAAAAAGTTATGACCGAGGAATTCATTCAACAACGGTGAGGGTAAGATAAGATTGACTCCTCAAAGGCCACCAGAGACTACGAGATAGACTAGGATCTATCAACCGCTTGTCCATGCTTATCAAGTCGTTGCCTAGGCGACGCTTAGGCGTCCAAGCGCTAAAAAATTCAAGTCGTCTGGGCGACTTGAAAGGAGGCACGATAGTTGCTGCTTAGCTTGCCAAGGCGACGACTCGGGCACGACTTAGACGACTTGAACCATAGCGGGTGTGATTTGATTGAACTTAACTTGGTTAAAAAAAACAGCGAAAACCTAATCGATCGATCGACCGATCGCAACAAGCAGACAACAAGGTAGTAAGGTACAGAGAGGGGGAAAGGGGAAAGCAATAGAGACGAGAGCAAGCAACTTTCCGGCAGCTCGCGACGACCACCACAAGGGCACTTAATGGTCAATCACAACAAAAAAATAACTATGGCATCATCTATCATGCATGCTTTATATATATTACATATGATTTATAGTTTATATATATGCTTTATTTAATTATATATGAATATATTTTACAGAGTGACTATGGTATCATGTATGCTTTGTTGACTTGTTGCTGCTGCTTTGTTGTCTATTGCTTCAGCTGCTCATTTTTTTTTTATATAAATTTGTTGACTACTGCTTTGCTCATTTTTTTTATCGACTCTAGAACTAATATATATATATATATATATATAGCTAAATGGCAGAAATATATAATTATGGTTGCCTAATGATATGATATGATTATATACTTGTTTATACTTTTATCTTAACAATGCTTGTTTACTTGTTTTATCATAAATTATTGAAATTATTCTATATATAAAATCTTAAAACTTAAGAAACTAAACATAATTTAAGAATTATATTGAATTAAACTAAATATTACAAATGTATCACCATTTATATAATTTGAAGTTGACACAAGTTCAAAAAATTACAACTATAGTAAAATTATCATTTTGACTTGATCTTGTCCGCTTCTTGTGATTTGATGTACTATAACCTGCATTTTGAATATTGTAAATCATTAGAAATATAAATATATAAATATTCATATAAATGTTAAATATATATAATTTTGTATTTATAAAATTTACATTGTTAACTACTTGTCGACTTGTGGACGACTAGTCGAGCGCTTTGTCAAATAAACACTTGAGATCCCGGTTGTCGCCTTGCCTCGACTAGGCGCCTTGATAACTATGCGCTTGTCTTGTCCAAACGGATTGGTTAATAAAGAGGAAAAAAGGCGCAACCTCATCTTCTGATTGACCAGTGGGGAAGACTCCAACTCAGAACTGGCGCCATCCCCTTTCATTGATTCGGGGGACAAATATAATTCATCTGTAACTTAATTTCTTATAGGGAAAAGGTTCAAAAATGCCCCTGACTTTTACCGTGATGTCTACCGAGCACCCTAATTTTTTTTTTGTTCAAAAGTGCACTTAACGTTACAATTTTTGGGTCGTCCGTGCCCTTGCCGTTAACAGATTTGCCAACTAGACTAACGGGGTTACAAAATTGATTACGTGGCTGCCACATAGAAATACTAAAAATACTAATTAAAAAATACTAAATACTAATTAAAAAAAAATATTAAAATACTAATTAAAAAATACTAAAATACTAAAAAAAATTAAATTAAAAAAATACTAATTAAATTAAAATACTAAATTTTTTTCAAAATATTAAAATCCAAATTATTTTATTAATTAATCAAAATAACTAATTAAATAAAAGGGCAAAGGTCCAAAATAACTAATTAAATTAAAATTAATCCTTTTTCTTTTTTTTCCTCTTTTCTCCCTCTCCCATCTCCTTCCTCCATTTTCAAGCATATTACAGTCAAAGAACCAAAAAAACGGTGGCCTGCTATTCTCTCTCCTCCCATTCCCAACCCACCATCCATTTTTGGGCTCCAAACCTGACCCTAACACCATCCTCCTTAAACCCCCTCTCCTCCTGATCCACGGGTTCGGTCCGCCCGCGCCAGCAAGTCGTCTTTTTTGCCCACCCGTTCGATCTTTACATTTTTGATTTGGTGTTCTTCGACGACTGTCACGACGGTGCCGAAGCGGTCGGAGGATTTTCAGGCAGAATCGATGGGTAAGATAGAGGTTAGAGGGTTTGAATTTGCATATCTTGAACCCATTTGATTCATTTTGATTGTGCTTGTGAGTGGAGTAATTAATTGTCACTGTTAGGGTTTTTTCCCTCTTTTGGTAGATTTCTCCTCTTCAATTACAGAGCAGATTTTCAGGCGAGCATTCGAAGGATTTTCAGACGGAAGGAAGGATTTTACAGGGATAATAATAGATTACTAGTTGAATTTTCTGGAAATAAATCATGGTTTTTCTGGGTTTGATTTGAAGAGCACGATTGTTCTAATAAAGAATGATTTTGATGTGGGTATGAAGTGTTGGTGGTGTTATTTTCTTGCTCTTTGCTACAACTGTTTGGATTATTGGTTTTATAAAAAAAAATTGGTGGCGGACAGCGGTGATGGGCGGCGGATGGTGGTGGAGGAGAATATTGGGGATAGTTGAGGAGAGAGAAAATAAAGAAATAATTACCTAAATAAAATATAGTTACTTAAAAAAAATGAGTCATTTTATATAATACAATTATTAATAAATAAAAATTATTAATAAAATATACATAATAAATAAATTATCAAATATTTATAAAATATTATTTTTATACACATCAGATGGTGGTTGTAATTTTTGTTTTAATTATTTGACACGTCAGCAAAATATGTCCAAATATTAACCCCATTTGTCTATTTGGCATTTCTGTTAACGGCAGGGGCACGGGTGACCCAAAAAATATAACGTTAAGGGTATTTTTGGACAAAAAAAAAGTATAGGGTGCTCGATAGACATCGCGGTAAAAGTCAGGGGCATTTTTGAACCTTCTCCCATTTCTTATATATACACAAATTTTTTTCATATCTTTCGATGTGGGTTTGGGATATTACATGATTAACCATTGATTATGATATTGTGTCGTGCAATTTTATGGTACAACAGAATGACAATCATTTCACTTATCATTACTGAACTATACCTTGAATTTTTACTTAAAGAAAAGCTTATATTGCAATCAAATATTAAGATTTACTTAATATATATGTATTCGTGTGTGCTTGTCAAGTCTGTGTTTTTTCTTGTATTGCAATCAAATATTAGATTTACTTGATATATGTGTGTATTCACGTGTGCTTGTCGTGTCCGATCTGTATATAATACGAATGTCTATATTGAGTGCTGTTTATCCCCCCCCCCCTCACCCCACCACCCCACCACCCCACCCCAAAAAAAACAGAAGAAAAAAAAAAGAAAAAAAAAGAGAAAGAACCTTTTCATTTGAATGGATAGAATGAGGGATTGCTTTAGCTGTTGGGTCCTCCCTCCATCATGTTCCAGAGCTGAATCAGATTTTAGGCTTTATGTCACGAATTTTTTGGGTGCTGGAGCTTTTGTTATTAAGTTCAAGCACTTTTTTTTTCCTTTTACTTTTTCATATTTGCAATGATGGTATGGTCAGTTGTCATACATTCAATAGACGTGGACTTCATATTCAAAAGAATGCGACTGTAAGTTCTATTTTCTGGAACTAAAAGAAACCAACTAAAGTATGGATGTCATCTTCACTTATAACCAACCTTAATTCATTAGAAGAGTTGAAGACATTATTTTTTTTTAGTTAGTATTCTATTCCTACTAACTGTACATATGCATCAAACTCCGAAGGATCCTTGCTATTAAACTTTTCCCATATATTGACAGACTACACTATCATTGACGGATCGTTCTTTTAATAGTAGTGCCCTTCTTTTCAAATATTATACGATCCGCCAATATAAATGGCCAAGCCTTCTCATCTCTTTTGTTAGATATCATAAATTGTCAACCTATCTATCATTGAAAAGCTCTCAAAAATAATCTTAAAAACAATAGGTCATGCTGATACGCTTTGATATAGTTAAAATGACGAAAAATGCAGTCAAAATCTGAATATAAACACACAACAGTGGTGTGTTTCAAAATATAGATTTTGACTGCATTTTTCACAATTTCAACTACACAAAACAACACCTATTATTTTGAATCTCTTTTTTATTTTTTTAGAGCTTTTCAACAATTATAGAGTGACTATATATGTAACACCCCCTTTCCAAAATAGAAAGAGAGGTTACTCAAAACACAACAGAACTAAGGAAGATCACAAGGTTCTAAACCACAAAAGAGTAATCTCATAATAATTCAATATCATAAGACAAACCATAATAAATGCCACACTGGCTCAAACTCCAGTCTAAATAATTATTACAATTCCAAGTAACTGACTCATCAAGTCTAAACAGAATATTTCTAAATCATTAGAATGAATGGAGCTCTCATCACACTTGCCCTTGATTCTCCTGATTACCTGCCGGAAGAAAAACACAGCATGAGCCAAATGCCCAGTACGAATATAGAATGCAAGAATAATGTAACGGAATAACTAACACAATTAACTGAAATGAAATGAAGTGAACTGAAACGAAACGAATAAAACTAACACAATGAAATGATAGGCTGAATCAAATGGCTGGGTGTTATTTCATACCGAGCTCAGAATATAGTAATATACCTTGCCACACAGTCAAGTCAAATAATGCCACACAGGCAATCAAAATAATGTCACACAGGCAATCACACATCGGACTGCGCAATCCAGATGTGTGCAAATCGGAAGGTGTGTTTGGCACAAACATCACCAATCCGCAGAACAGAACAGAAAACTAGAGTCGACCCATACGCCTCCCACAACAAAACACCAAATGGCCAACTCCCACCGGAGCACAAAACGGAGACGCCGTGGACTGATCACACCGCCACGGAAGGTGTCATGCCTCGGTGCCAAGAGGACATGCATGTGGTACCCCCACAGGTGGTTATAGCTCAGGTATACCCTACGGTATTCTAACAAAAATATAATGTCACAACACATGCGACAAAATATCAACACAAAGGGGTTCTAACATGTACATGTTAAATCGAACGAATCGTCAACATAAGTCTCTAAAATATACTAACATGTACATCACTATAAATATAAAAATAAAATTTAGACATGACACACTAGTCTAAAGAGTACAATGTGAGTTTTAATACAACGCCAAAATAAATTTATCACAATAAATTGACAAGGAATAATTATGAGAGACAATACTAAATTTCGAAACGAATAACGAAACGAACGAATTAAAAACAAAAGAGTCTTGCTGAAAGAGTACGGAATCTGTACCTGGATTAAGCAATGTAATACCCAAAATTTAAATTCCAAATTGTCTCGTTAAATTCCTTCCATTCGAACTAATTAAACAAAATAATAATAAATATAAGTTACTTAATAACTATAATTTATAATAACATGAATTTATTTCCTAATTTACATCAATTTTATAACACGAATTCAAATTAAATTAAAATTGATGTTTTAATCAATTTTTTTAGACCAATTAGTAATTCCATTATATATATATATAATATATATATGAGCTATGAATACTGTTAACAGTAGGCTAAGAAAAGTTACGATTTTTTTTTCTTTTCTGACTCATATTATTATTATAAAATAATATAAACCAACTAGCTATACACATTGCCTTCCGTTTTCTTTCAAATTATAAGCAGCCTAAATTTCTATATAGTCTATGATTACAGTACACAACAAATATACCTCTCTATTAATTAATTATAAATCTAAAGTTACATAACCAGTATAAAACTTTAAACTATTCATTGCATAGAGGTTTTCCCTGAATGATATATAATCCCTTGAATTCATAAAATATTTAAACCCATTAAGTGTACAGATCATCTATGCAAATAAAAAAAATAATAAAAAAAAATAAAAAAACTATTATACATATACGGTTAATCAAAGATACTTGCCTGATAAAATAAAAGTACTGTTCCTTCTCTTTCTCGCAGAGCAGCCGCTACTTCCCTTCTTCTTTTTTTCCAGCGGCTTCTTTTCTTTTTGATTCGTATCACATGTATTAGGTTTTAGTATTTGTTTATTATTATTTATCTTATTTATTCTCCTGATTATAATAAAATTAATATTACCCACATTTAATTAAATTAAGCCCAAATAAATTTTAAGGCCCAAATTGTACTAAATTAATTTACTCATCTCTTATTAATATTTATTAGCCCACACAAATTAATTAACTAGTTTGACCCAAAATAAATGACAAAGTCCAATTAATAAGTTTTAAAACAAAGAGATTTTTATTATTTAATATTTATTTATTATAATTTTTTTCCGGGTATTACAATATATCTATATTAATTAGATAGAATCCATTTTGAATTTGGGTGGGAAAGCACAAGGACATTTCAGATTCATTTTAATTGATTTGGGCGGAAAAGCACAATGACGGTTCAGATTCATTCTAATTGATTTGGGCGGAAAAAGATGGTGAGAGAGGAAATGAAAGTGGGATTGATGAAACGGAGAGAGATGGAGGATTTCATTACGCCGTGCCTTTAGACACAGGCAATTACTAGTGTCTAATAACA
Source organism: Panax japonicus (assembly GCA_020205505.1). Taxonomy (NCBI): domain Eukaryota; kingdom Viridiplantae; phylum Streptophyta; class Magnoliopsida; order Apiales; family Araliaceae; genus Panax; species Panax japonicus. The sequence goes on from CM035110.1 coordinate 74,245,476, forward strand.
TAGGAGATATGACTTGTTGAAAAATGGGTCAAGGAAGAGAAAAAGTAGGAGCATTAGAGAGAAAGAGGAGGAAGGGATAAAAAATACAAGCAAGAAGGTTGCCCCAATAATATCCGCAGATTGTTAATATTTAAAAAGAAGGGAAATGCTGTAAAATGGTGTTCTGCCAGTAATATTGTGTGCAACTGATTGCCCCTTGAAACTTGTATGATTGCATTTGTTTCTCAATAACTAGAGTTTGGAGCACGTACTATGTACGTGCACGTAATAATTCTAACTGTTTTATGTCTAAGCTGAAAAACATAAAATTGGTCCAATAACCTCCCCTTTTGAGAGGTGGTCATTTCTCATTCTATCGATACGAAGTATAGAATTGATGCAAAGACCTTTAGGGAATTCTCTAACTGATCTCTCTTTTTATGCTCCGACATATTATTGCTCATTTCTTAAAGCTAAATTTCTTATTTCTGGTTTTAACTTGTACTGTGACAACATTATATTGATCAAGTTTCCACCCAAATGTTTATGCCTTAGTGTTGTACCTTTTGATTTATTTTTCTTTTCGATGTCATTGTACAGGTGTTTGCAGGATTTGTGATTGCTAATCTCCCGGATAGGTTTTCCAAAAAGTTGGGATTTTAGCATTCGTTCGAGTTCTTGCTTTATTTCAAAATCGTGTCTTTTTTTTTGGCCTCTTACTCTCTGCTATGTTGCTTTGAGGCGGACAAGATGAGGCGATGTCAAGTAATTCTCTTCAAGGTAAGGTTTGTTGTCATGCACAAGGAGGAGAGAAGATGGCATATGTAACTATTATATAACAAATTGTCTCATCAGGGTGCTACTTTTAGGGTTGGTACCAAAATGTGATAATACTTGACGCTCAAAAGGTTTTGTTTTTGTTTTTCTTCTTTCATTTCTCTTTGTTGGATGTCAGGAAGCTTGCCGGGGAGGGGGGGGGGGGAGGAATTCCATGGATATTTGTACAAGATTCTTCCACATCTTAAAAGTTAAAACACCTCATTTGTGTTTTCATAGTGATTGTAAGTAGTTAGGAGCATTCTTTGAATGGAAAATTGATAATGTTTTGGTGAATGTGTGCATCTGTTTCTGTGGGGATTAAGATCAAATTTAAGGTTGGATACTCCCTCAATGAGAGCCATCTAAATTTTTTTAACTAGTTGATTTGCAATTTTAAAATTAATTTAATTTTAATTAATGCAGTAGTTAATATTGTACACTAGTTAAAAAATATTAGCAAGTATAAAATTGTTATATTTTAAGTCTATTAAAATAAATGCCATACTAATTTTTTCTATCTTCCCTTTCATGTGAAAACACTTTTGAAACTATCATCTAACAAAAAGAAAAGATATCATGTGGCTTTATAAAAAGATAAATATAAGAGGCGAGATCAAGCAAATCTGATTTTATATCCCAGAATTTGAGGCAGAAAAGTAAGTGAATAACAACTTTTTTAAATAATCCTAGAGGTGAAACTGAATCTCCAATACAAGTTACATTGTTCAATAGCCAAAATTGGAACATCTTGTTACAAATCCACCTAAAGATTGCTAAACTATTTTTCAGTGAAAGAGCATGCAACAGAAAAAAAAAGAAGGAAGGGTGGTGGGGGGAGGGGGAACAGCGGAGACTTTATGCCTCTTAACTAATTGCTCCTTGCAGCTCCAGGCAACAAATTGGCAATAGAGGGAACCGCTTGGTTCCTCATATCTTCTTGAGCTCGTCTTATTTCTTCAGGATCTGTGAGTAGTACAAAACAAAATAAGATAACCAGATATAACCAAAATGGATTGAAACAAACCATAATCACAAATTAACCCAGACGAATACTTGATTATCCGTAATATAATCACGCAACTATCAATATGTCCAACAAAAAAGGTAAAAACATGGTATATCAGATTTTATATTAACTTTTCGACAAAAAAAATATTTAAACAAAGTAATGTTTTTGGAATGGATAAGCAAAACGACAGAGTTTAATTGGGATCAGAGAAGAGAATTAAAGCTTAATCCTTTAACGCAGTTGTCGCCATGAGCTGTGAAGATTCACCAAGTACAAATTACGAATCAGATCTCCCTAGTAAATTTAAACTAAAACAGAGTTCTACTGTCTATACCAATGGTTTAATTTACACCTTGGCACAAAAGAAATTGTGTAAGCAAACTAATGTTTTCTTTTTGGCCTCTTTACAAGGATGGATCATCATATACTTTAATTGGGCCGAGAGAGAAATAGAGACTGCATTAGGGTAGTTGAACCATATGTAGAGAAAATAAAACTCCCCACATCAACAATTGCATTGATGGTTGCTCCCTATTAAATTTAAAACCGAAAGAGCACTCTGCTCATGTCTTTAAGCATTATATCCAGTGATACCGTCTATGGTTCCAACATGCACCTTGTCTCAGCAAAAAAAATTTGTTACACACTAATGCATTAATGCGTCCTTTTGGCCTACATGGGGATGGATTACCAAAGAGTTTAACTGGGTTAGAGAACTAAATTAAGTTTGTCACTATAGAGTAGTTTTCCGTCCAAAGCTTGGGTTCATACCAGGGGCCACGCTTGCCTATTCCCAAAAAAAGAGTAGTTTTGCTATGTCCAAGGAAAATTCCCTATTTAATAAATCGGAATCAGATGTAGCTTTGAGTGTTTCTCCCCCAGTGAACTTCACCAAGTTGTTGTGGGCAATCTTCAGGGATCATGATGGGAACTGGCTGGAAATAAATTTGTGACATTTGCTCTTTTAAAGATTTACAATTGGATTTAGGTATTATGAAGCTGTACATGTATAGCAAAAATGCAATACATGCTAATCTCGTCTTCCTAGTACCAAATTAATGAATCTAAGCAAATAGATAATTCACCCATTATATCCAATATATGAATACCATGCATGCATGATGTGTCTAGTTGAGAACGGTAGAACCAGCTCTCGTGCATCAGTTATAAAGAACCATCGAAGAGGACCAAATATGTTATCTATTGTGCTTCGTTAAGGACTTGTACTTGATGTTTTGATTTCCCATGCACCTATTGTTCACTTTTGGTCTCTCTTTCCTCTAATAATGTTCTTCTATTTCAAAAATCATTAATATATTATCTGAGAATGAAAAAGTTCTAGCAAAGCTCTAATAAGAAATAGACTCCAAATTTAAGCAAACAGGCCTAACTCCCCACTATTTTCACAGATTGAGGTTGAAAGACAAAGTGATGAAAAAAAACTAGAGTACTTACCCATGTTCTCCACTAGTTTGGGCATTAAGAACATCACAATTAGCATAAATCCAACCATGAGACCCATTGGACTTTTCACGAGAGACAATATATTGAAGGGTTCCCTTATCTGCAAGGATATAAGATGAGGAAACATTCAGTATTTCAGTGTTACCAAATAATATAAAGCAATAATAATAATAGGAAGGAAGGTATAAACCTACCTCATAATACTGTTCCTCTCTCAAAGGTTCCAACACCAGCTCACTGAGGCCCCTCCTATTCTCTGTCAGTGCTGCTTGAACCTTACCGGGGTTTCTGGCGCTGACATCAACACGGACCTGGATATAGGAAAGTGGTGCAGAAAATCGATAAGGTTGATTTGTAGTCAACTAAAAGTTGTATCAACAGAAATATGCAAGTATAAATAATCTCACTGGGGAAAAGAAATAACCGATCGCAGCCACTTCGATTAGATGAGTCCCCGCTGGCACATTATGGCTTTGAGCAAGAATTAAGGAACTTCAGCAAAACTATAGAATGATTACAAGCATAGATAACATATTTTAAAGATCTAGTTTCTATTACAAGCTTCAGCAAAGATTATGCACTTCGAATATAACCAATTAATATGTAACTAGATGCCTATAATTAATGTGCAGTAAATCCTTAAAATAAGTATCCTGAAAGATGTAGTAAATCCTGAATCAATGTGTGGTTTCCATACTATATATCACAATAAATGACTATAAGAAATAAATTAATAAAATCAGTAAATATGTATGCAGTGGGAAACAGAATACAAATCCCAGTTATGAGACAATAGAATGCAAGGAATGAGAAATAAATTAGTTATTATCACCAAAATTCCATTCTCAATCAACTTTCAGACTAGCTATCTGACATCTCCTATGGAACTACAGAGAGAGTTGATAAATCAAATCTTCATACTTATACTAATGTACCTAAAGGTCTTAAACTCTCTATAGGTTTCTTTACATATTCAACAAAGAAACCTTTCAATCACACATTTATGTGGTATGTCTTACTAATTATGTTAATTCTTGAGCAATATCTTCAAAGCAAATTTCTCCTTAAAGAAAACAACCTAATCTTACTTTTCTTGTCTCTCAAAACATGTTAGTCTATTGTATAACCTAGGGGTGTTCATCGGTAAATAACCGTACCGTACCGGCTAGAACCGGTTACCGAAAGGGTCCAAATTCACGTACCGATACCGGTGTCCCAAACCGGTTAGTCGGTTCAGTACCAAATTTTGCCTATTCTTGTACCGATTTTTGTCTATTCTTGGCCATCATTCATGTTCTGCAGTACTACTTAGAATCCTCTTAAGAATGTCTGTATCATTCATGTTCTGCAGTACTACTTAGAATCCTCTTAAGAATGTCTGTGCATGCCGATCAACCCATTCTTAACAGAGTTAAATCTATTGTGTTTGCTTACCGGATTACAATGGCATAACAGAGTTAAATCTTTTAGGATGCTGATGAATCATGAATGGAGTTGCTCCTATTAAACTTTTATCTTTTTTTAAATACTTAGCAATTAGAGAGAGCAAACAAAAGTAATCAACAACCAGCAAAAATACTAGTATCATATGCTTTAATTAGAGCCAATAAACTGAATCAGTAGCAATATGGAGTAAATAGATTAGTAATTAGAGATCTGAGATGAAAGATGAAGTACAAAGGCCGGCAAAAAGGGAGAGAGAAAAATAGGATCTTGAAATATGAAGAAGAAAAGAAGTAAATAGAATTGCCCAGATCTGATCTCTTTTTCTTCTTTTTTCTTTCTTCTTCTTCTACCTGCTATGAAGTACATCAATAATTCTTAGTGGTGAGTATGAGAGATGGAGAAAGCTCAGATCTATTCGGGAATGAATTGAAAAACTATAAGTATAATAGATTAATAATTAAAGCGGTACAACCGGTTCGGACCGGTATATACTGAACGAGCCAAATCTCTTCCGGTACCGAATATCCGGTATGTACCAGTTTCATATACCGATCCCGAACCGGTCAGTTCGAACCGGGTCGATTAACCAAAAAATCGATTGGTTTACCCACCCCTAGTATAATCTTCTGCTTTAACACTATTGTTGCAAGTATATCTGTCAAATACATACGAACCATGACCTAAAATGTCAATCAGCCCCGATTATTTTTGCATGTATATATTACCAGTCACAAAAACTTAATAGCAAGATAAATTTAGGATCCACTTCTAACAATAATATCCATCTGTAGAATTTAACTAATAAGGTGACATGTGCTAGAGTTTCACGGTTATATATATGATAATATGTTGGTACATAGCTAGGGATGCTCATCGGTAAAAAACCGAACCGGTACCGATCCGAAATTACTGACAAGAACCGAAACCGGTACCAAATTACCGGTTTCGGTACCGGTTTTTTCGATTCGGTTTTCGGTTATACCGCATGCATGGTAATATATATAATTATTAATAAATAATAATAATAATTAAATAATTTTTTTTAATATATAGATTTATAGATTTATTAAATACCAGTTGTTAATTGTTATAGATTTATTGGGTTGAAAACATATGCAAAACATTCTGCAGATAAATACTCTGCAACAACTGAGATGCAAAACAGAGTCATTTCATCAACCGAACATGCTCTGCAACAAATAAGTTGGAAAAACAGAAACTGAGAAAAGCATGCTTTTTTTCAGTCTCCCATCAAATTACACCTCTACATTATTACATTTTAAGATCAAAACAGAAAAGCTGTGTTGGAAAAAGACGAAACAAAGTGGCATGGAAATTATTAGATCAAAACAGAAAAGCAATGTTGGAAGGAATTCTCATCCATCATATTATTAGATGTGAGTGGTCTTTGTTGACCCGAGCAGTGGATTTGTGTTAATATCCAACCCATGAATAAAAATCTTCAGATTTACAGTGCTGCTCCCAACGTTCACAAGCTGGAAGAGAATACAAGCAAAGTGGATTTGTGCTAATTTCGGTTTTTATTAGATTTTTCAGTTTTTACCGAATTCAAAATTCTCAATACCGTTACCGAAAAGTCTAAAAAAACCGAAAAACCAAAACCGAAAAAAACCGGCACCGCCGGTACCGGTTCGGTGAAAAAACCGAAAAACCAAATTTTTTGAGCACCCCTATACATAGCTTTCTAGATGGATGCATCTAAACCTATGTTTTTGTTCTACTTCTGCGAAGGGACCCACGAGGAAGGGAGGGGTGAGTTTTACTTGGTCACTAAAACATTGTAGTTATTTGTAGACTCTAGAGCCACAATGTAAAAACATAAGGAATGTTGTTGAGTGCACGTTCAACCAGACATGCCAAAAGCATGCTCCACAATAATATCAATCTGTTGATTTCTCCATAATTTAGAAGAGCCATATGACCAAAAAAACATCAAACAAAGGAATGCTGAAACTACAGATTACAATTAACAACTTTCAAAATTAGAGGCACAAATACGCAAAGTAAGCAAGATAAGTGGATCAAATGCAGAGAGAAGTTCAATACATGGAGATAATATAAAGGTAGGATACAATGAAAAATATCCGTCAGGCTTGAGAAAAGTAACTTGTTGACCACCATTTAATATGACTTTGACATTTGATACTTTCACCGGTAGACCAAATCCTTTTGCAGCAACTCCTATTAAGACATAATCCAACATCCATAAGAGACAAAAGTTAATTGCAAACTAAAATTAACGAGAATGCTATAGTATGAGATCATACTATACGATGAAGAACAATTATTATCATCCTCCTAGATAAAGCTAGAGAACTGTCTCTGTAGATTAAGGCAGAGAGAAAAACTTTGCATCGGGGCAAAGGTCTAAGAAAATCAATGATATATAAGAAAGAACCATATGTAAAATCATAACAGCATGATTCCCAGGACTAAACAGGCATAGTAGGAAAAGAAATCTCCCTACTCCTCCATCCCTACATTCCAAACATATTTCTATCCCCTTCTTATCTTAAAAAAAAATTAAGAAAAAAAAACTGGAAAGGGAAAAGAAATCAGCGTGTACATGCACACCCAATATCTGTCAAGTAATAAGACCATGGGTGAATTGTATATGACCATTATATTGCGCTCAAAGTATTTCCTAATACTGAGATAAGTGGTTCATTTGGAATCTTCGGACTTCAATAATATAACATTCAAGCAAAAGGGAATAAAAGGCTTAAGGCCCAACATTCTTTTACCACAAGATGTCCTTTACAGGCCTGTGAAGATGCAGTCTAACAATCTTTTTCTTTGTGATAAGATGGCTCGCATTATCATGGGAATCTAGCACATGTAACGCTCATTTTCCCTCTACTTCTCCACTTTGACTTTTCATTTTTCAACCATACTCAGCTCTCTAATTGAGCTTTCCGCATTGGACCATGCTTTAAACTGATTCCAATGAGTTCAAGCTTGGCATATTTACTTGAACACTTATCGAGTCCGTTTTTTATTTTAAATTTTTGACAAAATTTACTGTGCATATAAAATAAAGCTTCCTTGCTTGCTTGGTGCATACATCCCTTCCTTCTTGGCTGATTTTTAGACTATTCCTGGCTTCCTGCCCCGTATGGGTTACACTTAGCATTACTCTACCACCTTTTCTGATGAGTTCTTTTAGTAAACTCCATCAACACAAGTGGGGAACAAACATACTAACTTATATATTTTTTAGTATAATATATTAAATATTCATATACTTTTTTTTCCTTTATGGAAAGGAAAGATATTGCATTCAAATTATAATATTAGATATGGCATATAATTCTTACACAAGTCATTTGTTTTTAATCAAGCCTATACAAATTCAATTTAGTTTAGAAGCCTAAAATAATGTTCAAAGTTCAAACTCAGATCATTTAACTCATGATTCGATTGCAATCAAGCAAGTCGACCCCAGGGAATCAAGCGCGCTTAGCACTGTTCAAAATCCCAGAAGAAGAACCAAAAAATGGAAAAGAAAGGAATCACATTTTAAAGGAAAGGAAGAAAGATGCAACACGATACCTGGAATCTTCACCTGGCCATTTATTGTGTAAGCATCACCATTCCTGCACAAATTAAGACGAATAAAAGTAATCAATTACAAGTTTAAATTACTCAATAATCAGTAAACTGAGACAAATTAGATCATAATTTCTCTTTTTTACAAGGAAAAAAATATAATAAAAAAACACATAAGAGAGCTTAATTGACTGCAATTTTAATTTCTGTCAACAAAATAGAGAGAATCAACCTAAATAACTTCTAAACAAACAATAAAAAAATAGGGCATATACTGAGAGAATTAACCTAAATAACTTGAAAACAAAAAAAATAGAGCATATACTGAGAGTAGCGTACACAGGAGAGATTGCGAGTGCGGATGAGAGGAGAGAGAAGAAGCAAAACTGAAGGAGATATGAGAGAAAGGTCGGTTTGGATTTCCATGACTCTGCCATGGATGAGAGAGAGATAAAAAATTGTAGGAGTATCTGTTTGGGTGGGTTCCAACAGTACTTGGGTTTCAAGCAGCTTATTGATGCTAGAGCTTATTTTTAAAACAGTTATAGCTTAAATTAGTAACTTAACATATTAATCAGCTTTTATTGAGGCTGGCACACGCGTTGCGTGTGAATAGGGCGAGGCAAAAATGTAATTTCAATTTTTAGAGGATAAACTTAAGAAATTGTTAAATCCACAACATAAATTATTATTTTCACAACAAAAGTGTCGTTATATATCTTATAACGACGGTTTTCACTGTCGCTATATGAAACAACCTGGGTCAAATCCCGAGTCCGGAACAAATCTTGGGTCAAATCCCAAGTCCGAATCGAATCAAATCCATCCAAATAAGGCCTCAAACCACTAGCCCAATAATATCTTCTTGGGTCATCTAGCCCACCACAGGCTCCCAAAAGGTCATGACTTGAAGGTACTATTGGTAGTTACTTAATTCCTTATATGCAGACAAATTTTTTCCCTTATCTTTCGATGTGGGACTGGGGTGTTACAAACTCCCCCACTTAAATTTCTGACGTCCCCGTCAGATTAGATCACACACACGGCCCAAAGATCTTTGCCTCTCTAGCCATTGTGGGATAATACCGGCTGGCTTCGTGTCCCCACCTCCGGACCTTCATCTCTCCATTGTGGGATAATACCACCAGCCTTCGTGTCCCCACCTCCGGCAACCCGATCGGATAACCCGACCCGAGCTTTCGAGAGTCGGCTCTGATACCATATCAAACAACCCGGGTCAAATCCCGAGTCCGGAACAAATCTTGGGTCAAATCCCAAGTCCGAATCGAATCAAATCCATCCAAATAAGGCCTCAAACCACTGGCCCAATAGTATCTTCTTGGGTCATCTAGCCCACCACAGGCTCCCAAAAGGTCATGACTTGAAGGTACTATTGGTAGTTACTTAATTCCTTATATGCAGACAAATTTTTTTCCTTATCTTTCGATGTGGGACTGGGGTGTTACACTATATATCTACAGCAACATTTTTGTTGTGGAAATAACAAAAAAATATTGTAGATTTAATAATTATCACTTAGCTTAGATAGAAGGTAAAATTTATTAAAAATACGAAAAAGGCTATGTCAACTGATTAAATATATATATACTAGCTGAGTCCCGTGCCTCCGGCACTGTAAGGGCAGTGAGATTTATCTCAAACTTAGAACGGCCCAGATAATTTATTAAGTGAGCGGGAAATTCAAAATCATTATTAGATAGATTAGATAGATATATGTATTTTATTAGATAGATGTATGGACGGTGGGATTTATCTCAAACTTTGGACAGCCCAGATGATTTATTGAGTGAGCGGAAAATTCAAAATCATTTGTATTTTATTAGATAGATATATGAGCTATATGTATATACACAGTTGTGTATTACACAGTAGGGCTATGACGACATATTTTTTGGGCTATAGAGACGGTAAACTGTCGCCATAGCCCAAAATAGCTATGACAACGGGTGAAACCGTCGCTATAACCAAAAAAACCGTCATCATAGCCTACTGTGTAATACTCAGCTGTGTACATACATTTTTTCATATATATATATATATATATATATATATATATATATATATATATATATATATAGCAAGGATCAAGTGCATACCCCTTATCTTACTCACTCGTGCTCACCACCCTTTAGGCGACGATTTCAGTCATTCAACCGTCGTCTATACTTTTAGCGACGCTATATGTTGTCCGTCGTTAAAAGTATAGACGACGGTTGTATGACCGAAACCGTCGCCTAAAGGGTGGTGAGCACGAGTGAGTAAGATAAGGGGTATGCACTTGATCCAGACCGTATATATATATATATATATATATATATATATATATATATATATATATATATATGTTCGGATCTTAAGTTCACCTCTTATCTAATATACCTTGCATATCCCTTTTTAGCGACAAACCAGACGACGATTCAGTCCGTCGCTATATATAGAACTGTCGTCTTAGCTTTTAGCAACGGACTGAATCGTCACCCGATCCATCGCTAAAGGGGTTATGCAAGGTATATTAAATAAGAGGTGAACTTAAGATCTGGATCGATATATATATATATATACAGAAATGATCAAGAGTAGAATTCTTAAGTAGTAGAATGCCTTAAGTAATAGAATTTTATCAAAACGACGTAGTTTTGATAAGACGCGGTGACATTTTTGTAAATACGTGGTGGCATGATATTTACAAAAATGCCACCGCGTCTTATCAAAACTACGTCGTTTTGATAAAGTTTTATTATTTAAGAGAGTTCTACTACTCAAGAAGTCTACTCTTGATCCTGTTTGTATATATATATATATATATATATATATATATATATATACTAGCAACGGTCCCGTGCCTCCGGCACTATCGACGGTGGAATTTATCAAAAACTTTGGACGGCCCAGATGATTTATTAGGATGAGCGGGAAATTCAAAATCATTTGTATTATGTTAGATAGACTAGCTGGGTCCCGTGCCTCCGGCACTGTATGGACAGTGAGATTTATCTTAAACTTAAAACGGCCCAGATGATTTATTAAGTGAGCGGAAAATTCAAAATCATTATTAGATAGATTAGATAGATAGATGTATTTTATTAGATAGATGTATGGACGGTGGGATTTATCTCAAACTTTGGACGGCCCAGATGATTTATTGAGTGAGCGAAAAATTCAAAATCATTTGTATTTTATTAGATAGATAGAGTCCGGATCTTAAGCTCACCCCTTATCCAACTCACCCGAACTCACTCCCTTTAGCGACGGACCCAACGACGGTTCGGTCATACAACCGTCGTCTATACTTTTAGTGACGCTATATGTTGTCCGTCGCTAAAAGTATAGAAGACGGTTATATGACCGAACCGTCGTCGGGTCCGTCACTAAAGGGGGGGTGAGCTCGGGTGAGTTGGATAAAGGGTGAGCTTAAGATCCAGACCGTATATATATATATATATATATATATATATATATATATCTAATAAAATACAAATGATTTTGAATTTTCCGCTCATTCAATAAATCATCTGGGCCGTCCAAAGTTTGGGATAAATCTCACCATCCATCTATCTAATAAAATACAATCTATCTAATTCTATATATCTATATCTATATTCTATATATCTAATTATATCTAATAAAATACAAATAATTTTAAATTTCCCGCTCACTCAATAAATCATCTAGGACGTCCAAAGTTTGGGATAAATCCCACCATCCATCTATCTAATAAAATACAAATGATTTTGAATTTCTCGCTCACTCAATAAATCATTTGGGTCGTCTAAAATTTGGAATAAATCCCAACGTCCATAGTGCCGGAGGCACGGGACTGTTGCTAGTATATATATATAGGGACAAAATGAGTAATTACAAATACAATTAAAATAAACGGCTATGTTTGGTAAATAAGTTTAAAAATTTGAATAAGTTATTATTTTTTTATTGATAACTGTTAATACCATTGATAGAAGTAAAGAAATACAAGTATAAACTAGTAAACTACGACTTATACCCACACACAACAAATATACAGAAATTTTAAGTTACAGAAGATAGCCTTGGACAGATATACAGTCAATCCCTCGGACATTCGGCCTCAGTTTTACAATTCTTAACAACTAGTACTATAAAATACATCTGTGGAAACCTTTTTACTTCAAACCACTAAATATATCAAGGAAGAATGGAATGGAATCTGGGAATGAATAATGGCTCCGAGCAAGATAAAGGCAAAGGCAGTTACCACTTTTGTCCAGCCAGAACGTTTCAGTTGGCCGGTGGAATTGCCACCAAAGTTCCCACAAAACACAGGACAATACAGTCCGATAAAATGAATAATGATCAAGGCAAAGGCATGGGTGGTTTCCACTTGTTAAATTCCACCAAGTTTCTGTTCACTACGGATCTGTTGTGAAGCCAGAACGTTTCAGTTGACTGCTGGAATTGCCTTACTTTCCTTTGAAGCTCCCACAAAATTCCATTAAAAGCAGAGCAGGATTCTGACTCTGGAGAATACACCCATAAGCACCTCACTTTTCTACCTCGGGCTATCATCTCCTCTATCTCTTTGTCTGAGAAAGGAACAAACTGATTAGACATAATTATGTGGACAACAATAAGCAGCGCAGTGTGCAAATTGGTTATGGAAGAATCTGACCTGATATTGATTCCAAGTATTCTAAAAGTTGAGGACCTATTCGTGTGGATGGCCATTTAATTGAAATCTGAGTGTAATCAACAACATTCTGAAAAGGTAGTTCTACTTGATCTGACAAGATCACTGGTACACACTCCTGTATAACAAAAGAAGTTACATTGGTTGAACTAGTCTCATGTGTTTAAATGTCTGAGTCAGACATACAGAGCCAGTAAGAGAGAGCGTGAGAGACCACAAAAAATGACTCATAAAACCGAAGAGTCCAAGACGATTCGCCACGAGGAGCCAGGCAGAACTTGGCATTGCGGAGATGTTGAAAATAATCTATCTTCCCCAGTTTGTCAGGGCCGCTGAACTTCAACTCCGGAGATTCTAACTGTTTCAGGTTGCATACATTTTGGAAAGCATCAACAAAATTATAAACAAAGCAACTTTGTAACTAAATACATGACAATAAACCTTATAATTCAAACCATTAAGTACAGAAAGCATTTTTGCATGTAAGCATGAGTAGGAAAATTGATCACCATTCATAGTTAAACCAGTAAGAACGTGGAGCAAATGGACTTTTTAAAGTTCAAAAAATGTGACATGAATTAAAAAAAACATGGAGTGAAGTTCTGATATCTGCAGATGCATAACATTATACTTGGGTACACAGAAGAGCAGCATCGCTATTGATACATGTAACTTAAAAATTATTTGCTATAGACGGCCAGACATAGGGCCATAGATAATTGCTATAGGCAGCCAAAGATCCACTAAATGGAATAGTGCCCATTGCCAAGCCTATCTATGGATCACTCCCGTACACATAATTACATAATACATAATACATACATATATATATATATATATATATATATATATAGTATTGCAGTATGAGAAACCTTATAATTAAATTTTTTTTCGTAACCTAGCATTATAACTACTAAAGGGCTGGCTATATATCCTAAAAATATATAAAAAATAGAAAACTACGGAAAATCATCATATTTTTGCCTTGCAAATATCTAATTAACGGCTTGATAAAGCCTCAACTTAAAATTAAAGAAGAGGTAGATGGCCATAGGACTTTAGAATGAAGAAAATCTACTGATAAAAAGTCAAATAAGTTGAATACAAAATTAAACTATATATTAGCATTCACAGATTGAAAATTGAGTACAATCCGTGAACCATGAATCCACGGAAAAAGACGTACCTTATCTGAGAACTTCTTTGAAAGATCTATCAATTGAAGACGACCAAGCTTTCCTTGTGCTCGACCTAAGAAGTTTGCCAAATACTTTCTCTCTGATAAAGGTAATGGCTTAACCAGTCTTACCCCACGAGTAGTCATCCCATCATCAACATTTCCAGGGATGATGAAGTCTTTCCATGTATTAAAAGCACTTGTATCTCGCTTATCTGTTCGATCCCCCTGAATTCGCACAAAGAAGACTCTTGGCTTTTCCATGTTCAGAATAAAATAAATCATTGCAGTACTTCCAAAAATATGATTGTGTTCCACCACCTTGGCAAGATCTTCCAATATAGCATATACCAGTTACAAATAAATGAATAATCATATAGCCCAGGTGTCTAAAAAAATGATACTAATGATAAACTGTTTGCTTGGTACAAACTTCGTAAATTGAAAAAAGGAGAAGCAATTAAGGTAAAAAAGTCGAGCGATCTCCACAAATTATAAATTCCTCTTAGTTTTTCTTGAGGTCAACTAGAAAGGAAGGTTTTAAATGTTGTAATTCTTGCTCTCCTACAATATTATTTATAGCTAACTACATCCAAAGGATTTTTTCGGTCATGCCTAGCACATTTTCACCTCAGCCTACAAGCGGATAACATGCATCCACCGTTTATGCTTCAAAAGTATAAATCGAAGCAAGCAGATGGAATAAATGCCACGACTATACAGGATGACACTACCAACTCACTAAGTAAATAAAAAGTTGCTATCGTTGACATTGGCTTCACATATGTTCCTTGGACAATAGTTGGAGATGACACACAGAACTGTTGGACTGTAAAAAGGTACCTCAGGAGTGAGAATAATGGAACGATTCAAATATGTTGCCCAAGATTTGAACAAATGAGCACCACTGCAATTGTGAAGAATAGCATGCATTTATCATCAGGAAAACATAGCTGGTGGTACAAAAGCAACAAATGTACAAATAAAATAAAACATAAAAGACACTAGATATATGCTATTTGAGCAGTTTTCCCTCCAATAACAAGTTGGCCAGATTAGAAAGCCTAGCAGGCCAGCTCCTACATGTGGGATGAGTATCAATTTAACAAAGATGTCAGATTTATGGTTCCCCTACAAAAACCTTAAATATTTGGTGTTTCAGGACTTCCCCTTTAAGATAGAATTTGACCTTAGGCATAATCATAATTTATCATATCACTATACCCTCAACCCTTGAAAGTATATTCCAACACAAAATTTTAATTTGTATTTGGCATAGATACAAGTGTACACAGAAGTATCACGATACTACTACTGATCTGAAAAATAACTGATTAAAACTAAACAGTGATGATACCTTGGAAAGACGAATATGTGGTTGCGGCCACCGGATAACCTGAAATAGGGCATTTGACTTAAGACCTGAAAGGAAAAGTTATGAATATGATTACAACTAACCATCTTTTACGTATTTTGTTTCCCTTGTTTTGTCAATAAAACCCACCTCTTTTGTATGTGTTTCCTTGATTAAATGGTAACAAATATGAAATCAATATAAAAGATAATCAACCATATTTACACATTTCCAGTTATAATTAATATTATAATACTCTAAAATTGCACAGAAACCAATCTCGTAACTCAATATTGTAATCCAAAACAATCATAAAATTTATGATACAAACATGATTAGTGACTTGTGTATTACTGTATTAATGCAAACATAGCATCAAAGTAAGTAAGTTAGCTTTCACTCTATCAATTTAATTATTTCCAAGCATTTTTAAAGTTGTATTACCTTCACAAAAGTCTGATTAATCTCTTTGTCATTCAGACCACCAGACATGCGAACGCATTTAGCATAAGTAGGCATAAAGAACAGATCTGCTTCCTCTTTCTTTCTTGTCCGAAATCTTGATTTCAAAAGCATCCTGTGTATTTTAACCTGCAGTTCACAATAGAACCATAGGAGTTGCAAAATAATCATTCAAACCGTAAATAGCCAGCATGAAGATCAACCACATTGTTGTTGATATACAACTGAAAAAAGGTATATGAAAGATATTGATTATCATTGCTGATCATAGGTTAACTTTTCATCGTAATTTTGAGTGTAAGACCAAAAACAGAAATCCATACTGAATCCAGTGAAATATAGAATATACACACTTCAGTCTTTAAACCTATAATTTTTTATATCTATATTTTTTGCAGTTTCTTTTGTCAGTAGTTTCAAAGAGAGAAAAAAAAAATCATTCACTGCTAAATAACCTGGTTGAGTATTTGCATGTGTCCTTAAACTAGATTATCCTTAAATTTCCATGACTAGCTGCAAATTATTCTCACTAGCACGTAGCAATCATCTTTACATTCATATATTGGGTTCTTCCCTATTGGTTACCAGGACTTTCTAACTCAGTCAAGAACCACCCATGAGACAAATGATGACTTCAAGAAACTAGTTGACAGGTAATTGGATTGTGAATTGCAATTAGAGCTTTACATTGATCATTTGGAAATGTAATTAAAGGAAGAAAAAAAATCCCAAATGTGTCGTTACTATAATAACTAACCATTCTGACAAGTTTATCTAGTCCTGTAATTACTATAATAAATCGTTCAAAGTCACGTATCCTCTTGTCATTTTCAGTTTTGCACTGCTTAAGGACACTTAAAAACCATCTTCACAAACCCACATTTTAAACTTATATAAACCATACCTTGAATTTATATTTGTAGTTTGTTCATTTCAATTAATAGTGATTAAACATGGTTTAAATCAAAGCCTAAAATTCAATATAACTAGAATAACTAATGATGAAATCAAACCACCACTTCCGCAAGAATAAAACACCCCAGCATTTGATAACAAGAATTACAATTATCTTCAAAGTTAAAATTACAAAAAGCACATTCATCTTCACCTTATTTGCTAACAATGCACACTCATTTGAGTTTCCCCACACATTCCTTGTCCATAAAATAAAAAATAAAAAATTGGACACATAACAGTTGTTGCTTATCAATTGAATTCAGTTCATGAAACCCCTATATACATTCAAAAAATCAAAACCATAAGAAACGGGAGAAATTACCTGGGTGCCCCACTGGCCTTTGAGGCAAGTCTCAGCAGATATCTTACCATCCCGCCCACGCATCAGTTGATCAAGGCCGTCAATTTCGTGCTCATCATATACGTAGATCTTGAGAGAGAGGAGGGACCCATACCCTCTATGAGGCCAACTGATGGACTCCCCATCATTACTGAAGCGTACGACGTCATCTTTGGATCTATACTGGCCATTGAAAGCTGAAGAAGAAGAACAGTAGAGAGAGTATTGGTCGAAGAGTCTGGTGATGAAGAAGGTGACAGCAATTAGGGCTAAAGCTCCAATCTGGTGAGTGCGGGTGCAGCTTTGGTTATTGTGGTATACTCCGAAGAGTCTGTTTTTGTTGACGTGGTTATTGTATATGCTTCCCATTTTTTCAGTAGCTGCACATAATGAAAGTATTGAGTCTGAGGAAGGAAGATGAAGACGAAGAAGAAAGAAGATGTTTACTAAACGTTTACTTTGCTCTATTTATTAATTGGCCTATGGATTAATACATTTTTTAAAATTGTTTTCTCAATTTTTTTAATTACATAATTAAATTTTAATTTTTTTTTCATTTTAAGAATTGATTTTCAATTTTTTTCATTAATGATTAAACTTTTAATTATTTTTTATTAAGTCTAATTAATAATATCACATTATAAAATTAATAACATAACAACGGTACGTGATTAAAAAATATTTATATGTAATATTCAGTCACATTTTAATATTTATTTAATTAACTTTTTTTACCAAAAAAGATACATATAAGATCATTATTAATTTTAAAAAAATAATAATTTACCATAAAAGGATAAAATTATCATTAAATTTACTTAAAAAAATTGATACTAGTCTTATATTAAAATAATAATTTACTTTAAAATTAATAATAATTTTATATTTACTCTTTTTGGTACAAAAAAATAATTGAATAAATATTAAAATGAGATTCAATATTACACATAAATAATTTTTTAGTTAGGTGTCGTTGTCATATTATCAATTTTTTGAAGTGACACACGTAATTATAAAAAATTAAAAATTTAATCCATTGATGAAAAAAATTGAGAAGACAATTCTTAAAGTGGAAAAAAATTACAAATTTAATCTCTTAATTGAAAACATTAAGAAGGCAATTCCTAAAATAGAAAAAAATTAAAAATTTAATTTTCTAATTGAAAAAAATTGAGAAGTTAATTCCTAAAATGAAAAAAAAATAAAAATTTAAGATATTAATCTATATTTAGACCTTATTAATTTGGCAATAATAACAAAATACTTGCTTCCTTTTTTTAAGTTAAATAAAATGAAAAAATTGTGAAAATAACACTCCTTTTAAACTACGTTCGAATCATCGTGCATAAATAATGCAGGAATGATGTTATGATGAGACTGACTTGTTACATGAAAATTTTAATAATATATATATATATATCTATATAATAAAATACAAATGATTTTGAATTTCCCGCTCACTCAATAAATCATCTGGACCGTCCAAAGTTTGAGATAAATCTCACCGTCCATACATCTATATAATAAAATACATCTATATAATAAAATACAAATGATTTTGAATTTCCCGCTCACTCAATAAATCATCTGGACCGTCCAAAGTTTGAGATAAATCTCACCGTCCATACATCTATCTAATAAAATACATCTATCTATCTAATCTATCTAATAATGATTTTGAATTTCCCGCTCACTTAATAAATCATCTGAGCCGTTTTAAGTTTGAGATAAATCTCACTGTCCATACAGTGCCGGAGGCACGGGACCCAGCTAGTATATATATATATACAGATTTGATCAGGTTCGGACTCCCGGACCTGATCAAATCCGGACCCAATTTTGTTTTTTTGTATTTTTTGTAGAACAACTAAAAAAAATAAATTATGGAACTGAAATTTTTCCATAATACAGTGTTTTTGGTGTGTTTTTAATACCTACACCAACCAATGTATGTACAGTCTGCACAGACTGTACAGACATGTTTTGTTATAGGCATCCAAATCACGCCAAAAACACTGTATTATGTAAAAATTCTAATTCCATAAATTTTATATATATATATATATATATATATATATATATATATACACGGAAGGATCTAAAGTGGACCAAAGAACGGACCAAGGCAAAAACACGCGGATGACCCTGAACCCCGCGTATTTTTGCCTTGGTCCGTTCTTTGATCCGTTTATTCGGTCCACTTTATATCATCTCCATATATGTATATATATATATATATATATATATATATTTTAATTTTTAACAAATACTTACAACAACAAATTATGACCTATCAATAATCACATAATTTATCAAATAAATAAATGATAAAATATAATTAAATAATATTATCAATAATCATACAAGTTTCGGTGAGTATGTTTCAAACAACATTTAAAAACGTTTTTTTAATTTGGTCATTTTTAAAAAATATAAGAAATGATAAAGAATAAGAAAAAAATCGTACATTATTATCAACTTATTACTTAGGATTTTATGTTAATAACTATCAATATGAAATCAGTTAAAATATAAATTATTTTTTTTAAAATTATTTCTTTAATTTAAAATTTAAATTTTAGATTTTATTTTGGAACAAGAGGGAGTACAACTACAATGAATTTAAAAAAACTGAGAAAATAAAAGAAAAGAGAAATTTAGGGAACAAATAAAAAATATATTGTTTATGAGTATTTTAGGAAAATAAGATAGAGGAGAATAATTAAAAATAAATAAATTTCATCCCAAACTTATTTTTTATTAAAAAATTAGAAACATATTAAAATATAAGTTTCCTCATAATAATTTATAAATATAATCTCATAAAGTTAAAATAAAAATATATTTTTTGAATCAAAATTAATTTAAATTTCTTGTCTCTGCCTCCGTTCTCCATAAGTTTACTCTCAACAAACTGACAAACACAGAAGTAATCGATTTCAATCTTAAATTTCATCGACGTCACTTCAAAATCAATTCAATCTAATAATTTCCCACAATCTGATCATCGATCCCCTCAAATTGTCTCTTAATTTCTCACAGAAATCTCCATTCGTACAGTAGTACCAAAAGCTAAAAGAGGTAGAAAAATGGAACACAGCTCTTCCTATTGGGAGGGCTTGCCAACGACGGCGTCTGGGAAACAAGATAGGAAATGGAGATCATCAGCAAAGTCTCTCCATTCCTCTAAATCATCAATCTTCTTAGCCTTTTTCTCTTGCTTCGCTTGGCTCTACATCGCTGGCCGGTTCGTTACATACTTGCATACATACATATATATATATATATATATATATATATATATTGCTAATGTGATTGTTTTTTGATTGGATTGATTAGGTTGTGGCAAGATGCAGAGAACAGAACGTTACTGGCTAATCTTCTTCAGAGGAATTCTAACAAGGTCTGTTTTGGGTTTCAAATTTAGACTGTTTGGTTGATGAGAAAATGTAGGATTGTTTATGAGGCAAAAAATCAAATCTTTATCTCCTAATTGATCTAGAATTGTAGTAATCTTAGTCCTAAGATGAGTGTTTTGCACCGGAAATAAGACTGGAAATGATTTTGAGTTTTGGGAATTGGGTTACTTATTAAGTATTAAAATTAACCTGAGGATGGCATTAAATTAAGTATTTATAATGCGCATAGTTTAGAACAAAAATTGATTTTCTTTTTGTAGATTAGGTTGTTTCGAAAATAAACCAGGAATAGCAAGAAACAGTTGAAATAGAAAAATCCCAGTAGGACTGATAATTTTGCTGTTGTAAATAGTTTATTTCAGGGACTTAGGCTAATGTGTTCCTTTAGGAACTCTCTTTTTATTTATACTCCCTCCATTCAAAATGTAAGTTCAAAGTTTGACTTTGTAAGGTCAATATGAGATATTTTTAAATTCAAAATTGATGTGATTAATTTAATGTTTGTAAAAAGTAAAACATGTATTTAGTAGTACCTTTAAGATATTAAACACTTTTCGTAATTGTATTGTCTAAAATTATATGACTACATATCAATTTTGAGTTTAAAAATATTTTGAATTGAATTCAAAATTGATCCTATATTTTGGAGCGAAAGGAGTATTTGGCAAGCGAGCTTACTTTTATAAATTTAACGACCCAAAGCAATCAAAGTTTTGATAAGTTAAAGCAATCGAGGATGTTAGATTTAATATTGAATATTTCGAGTTCTTAAATGTGCCCAAGGTAAATTAGTGCCCATACTATTAAGTGATTGGTGAAACTGTTTGTATGTATATAATTTTGATTCAATTTCAGTGCTTTTCTTAGCATTCCTCTAATATTCCGGTAATTGTTGTTTAGAGACCAAAGGTTCTTACAGTTGAAGATAAACTAGTGGTCCTAGGATGCAGGTAATCCTCCCTTTCCCTCTCCCTCTATCTCTTTCTAAATATACACACAACACACACACATATTTATGTATACAGACATTGTATAATTGTAATTACGCAGAGTCTCAGTGTTCACAATTTGAGAGATCACGTGCCTTGTTGTTGCACATAACGTTTTTTCCCCCAGGGATTTGGAGAAGAGAATTGTGGAAGCTGAGATGGAGCTAACATCAGCAAAGAGCCAGGGTTACCTCAACACCCAGTTGCAGCGAAGTGGGTCTTCATCTGGCAAAAGGCTTCTTGCTGTTATTGGAGTTTATACTGGATTTGGGAATCGTTTGAGGAGAAATGTATTTAGAGGTTCTTGGATGCCAAAAGGTCAGTTAGAAGCGTGATATGGTCCTTAATTTTTAAGAGTTGCTTCTCTCTTTTAATATGTTGTTTAGGTTTTTAATTTAGCTTATAATCAGCTTTCTATGTGATTGGTTTTATGTCATTTAAACAATTCTGATTGTAGTAACCTAAGGCTATGTTTGTTTACAATCATGTTGCATGAGATTGGATTATTTTAACTTATTTATACTAGTTTAATACTTATAAGCACTTTTTTATCCTTGAATTAGTCCGAGATTAAAGCCTCATGTACTATTTCTTTTGTTTCTAAAGTCATTCACGAGGGATTATACAATCCCAAGAAGGAAGATGAAATTAAAAAGTACCCCCTTTAGAGGTATCAAGTGGATTTAGAAGTAAAGATTTAGTCCATGGATTTTCTTAAGACTAATTTAAGGATAAAAAAGTGCTTAATGAACATAAATAAGCATAAATAGTTCAATCCTATGCACTATTGTTACAAACAAACATAACCTAAGGGTTGAGAGAAATGACCTCATGTTGTTCCAATCTTTATGAATTTGGGGAGCTTAAAACAGGACTGTAAAACATGTAAAACGACTTGAGCTTTTTCAGTTGACTTGTGACATAAAAGAGGCATAGTTGAGTAGATTCGAAGTGAGCAATTCTTTTGATTTAGTCCAATCTCTTCCTAGCCCATTTTTACTTTGCTAAATCGATTTGTTGAAGTTTGCTAGATAATCGATACAGATTCCCTGAGAAGAAAACGCGATCTGCAGTCGTAGTCTCTATTTATCCCAATCTTTTTTTCTGCCGTCCCTAAACACAGTCCCAACAAAAATAAAAAATCCACTGCCATAAACCAATACCATCATCACCATACAATACTTTCTTTCCTTTCACAAACACAACCAAAAACACATCATTAATTCTAAACCTAACAGCTCATTTCCCCAAAACAAAACCTATCCATATATCCAACCATCACTGGAATGTTGCACCATCAACAAACACCATTTCCTACCCCCATCAAAACCCACAACAGTCGCTTCCCAACGTTCAAAAAATCACTCCAAATATCCCTTCAACAGACCAAAATTCAAAATTTTAGAAATTAAAAACAAAAGGAAAGTGAGAAGAAGAAGAGTTCACACTGCTGCCGATCAGATTTGCTTTCATTGTCCGCCATAGTTGCTCTTCTTGCTGTTGCTGGTGCCTTTGCTATCATTTCTGTCACAGTCCCCTCACCATCACAACTCTACGTTCCGAAATCTTGATTTGTTCGTTTGTTATGTTTATCAATGAGAGGTAGTCATTTATTTTGCTACATTCTAGTAAGCTTCCCCAAAGTTTCCATATATTCTCTATCACACTTTGTTTTGAGTTTATGATTTTCTGTATCTACTCAACAGCTTGACATCCTTGACACAATCTGTTACTTGTGCATTTTTCCTTTCTTAACTAGTCAATTATTAGTCTCAAGGTAGGTTGATTCAGTTCCTCCCCCTTCCCTCCCCTAATGAAAAGGTACTATGGCCACTTTTTGGTATCTATGAAGGAAAAATTGTAGACAGTTAGAAAATAACTTCTAGTACTTTTGGTATATTATCTGGCTGCATGGTATTTTATGAATATTGTGAGTTAGGATTTATTGTGAGGGTACACTTTGATGAATGGTATGTACATCCATTTGTAATTTTGCAGGTGATGCTTTGAAGAAACTTGAAGAAAGAGGAGTGGTTGTGCGTTTTGTAATTGGTCGAAGGTTCTTACACACTCATACTGGATCTTAAATATTAATTTCCAGTGCCTTACTATTTTCCTTTGTTTCAACTTGACGATACAATTGTTTTCAAATTTAAACTACTCTTACCAGGTGGACAAATTTTTATTTGACAAGTCTTGCTAGGTGGACAACTTTTGTTATAACTAATTACTTTCAAAATCTGTAGTGCTAATCGAGGTGATAGCTTGGACCGCAATATAGATGAGGAAAATCGCAGGACAAAGGATTTCCTTATTCTTGTAAGTTATTGAAGTTTGTTATTCTTATGGTAACTCCTGTTAGCTATCATATTGCATCTGTTTGTATAATTATGTTTCCTATATTTCTTTATTTTCCGAGTAGCTAAATAGCATGGATATAGATATGGCATGGTTTGGATATGCCGATACACACGCTAAATATATAATATTTTCATATATATAGTAATATTAGAGAAAAAATCAATAATTCAACTAAAAATAGAAGTATAAATTCAACAAGTTATCATATATTTCATGTATTAATATATTTAATAACAGTTTAAAATTAAAAAATAAATATTAAATCACCAATTATAACAATATAGCACGAAAATATTCATTCGCTCAACTTTGAACAACTCAGCACTAAAACAGTCAGTAAACATCATAGGTTCACAATCCAAAGATCTTCAGACCTATCAGTTAAGCTTGCATATATACTCTAAGAGGGTGTTTGTGATCGTTTATAAGTAGTCAAACCTACTTATAATCAGTTTTAAAAAAAAAAGTGTTTGGTATTCTGGTTTTAAACTGCTTATAATCACCTTTTATGAAAATAATCAGAAGCTCCAAATTAAACTTTTGATTATTTATAAATCTAATAACCAGGTTTGACCAAGTATATTACTAATTTATCCTTATTTATTTTAGTAATTTCATCCATTATCCATATTTACTTCGCAAAATATTCCATTTTAGTAATTTACAGTTAATTTTTTTATACTAAACATTTTTACTACAAGGCCTAGTTACTTTCTTTGACAGTAATTTTTAATAGAGTATGCCAGAGTTTACAAACTTTTGAAGAGAATTTGACCCATATGAATTTTTTAATGTCATTACCACATATCTCTTCCAAATTTTCAATCAGAGTTTGAATATGAATATTTTAATCTCTTGATTACATATGTATTCAATGGTGAGTGGTTAATAGTAATGGTCATTTAATGTAGCAGTGCGATGTCATTTTCGGTACAATATTTGGTATATTTATCATTATTCATCTCAATATTTCCTTTGGTTCATTCCTTTGAGTTTTGCATTTCCGAAACATAATTTACTGTGAACTTATGGCATGCTCCATATTGACTGAATATATGAGCCCTTAAGAATTTCTAAAAGATTTATTATAATAGCCATATCACGTCCCACCACAACCCCTATCTTATTAACCCTTTGTAATGTAGTTGTATTGTTGCATATTAGTTATTTGATGGTGGTGCTCTACTAGCATCTATTGAAACATGCACACATTAATTCTATAAAGTAAAAGATGTTTAATAGTTAGTACAAAACATTTAGAGAAAAAAATTAAATACATATAAATAATTGAAAAACATAATTCATTATTTCCGAAATTTCTCATGTTGAAATTAAGAAAAGAAATTAACACTAATACAATATATTGTTTTTGAAAAAACACGTCATAACTTGGTTTATGCAAATTTGAGAATCCTCCATATCTTAGACATAGTGATCTAGAGAAAATTTGGCCTTCAAGGGTATGAGTGGGATGCTAATCATTTTCCTTATTCTGTTACTTGTTCTAGCCCATAAAAGTTCAGCTCTCAAGGGTCATTTTACATTTTTATTTTTAGCCTTGCATTCACCTTGGGGATGGGAGTTGCGCTCGTTTTTGGGAGGATATTTGTTCGGGATATGCTTTTCTTTCATTATCATTTGGCATGATAGTTTTAATGTTAGTGGTTTGAAGTGTGGAGTGTTGGCTTTGCCATTAGATGGTGGACGATTGTCTATTTGTCATATTTAATGGTTTTGGGGAATGGTTGCATGATTCTTTGTGTTGTAGTTGTGTGGCCATTCTTTGCGTCTCTCTCCCATGCACCTAAGAATATAGTTTGATCAGAGATCCTGATCCTCTGTTAAATCAAATTTTGTTTTCAGTTAATTGTGATATTACTTTTATATCATTATTGATGCGTCAATCAATAGCCTTTAAATTAGGATTTCGGTCAACCCACAAACTTTGACTGCCTTGAATTCGTCCACAAACCTGCAAAAAGGTCCACCAAGGGTGAAACCTCAGGAGGACTCAGAGATCACTACTGATATGGAGGGAGAGAGCTAATAATAGAGTAGATAACGTACTTTGAATATGCTAGAGCATCCCTTATTTATAGCATGAGAGTTCTCTGCTTAAGGAGTTAGGAATTAGAATCCTGAATGGCTTCAAAATCCTTAGAGGTTGTCAATCCTTAGTTGTTTAAGTTTTATGAGAATTCTATCCTTTATTGGATTTAATATACTTCTAGAATACTTAGAGAGCGAAATTACTATATTACCCTTTATTAAAAATAATGTGACAACTTGCCATTGGTAGGTTATTTTTACCCACGTCATTTGCCCCCTACTCCTTTACAAAATATATTTTTAACAGAGTAAATAAATAATATATATCATATATATTTTTAACGGAGTAAATAAATTATATATATATTTTCCACCTTGGTGATGTTTTTTTAGTGTCTCGGTGGCGCTGTTTTGAAAGTAAATTCTTTCTTGAAGCTTGGCGCTATTCTCCTTGTTTTGGGAATTTAGCACCTTGGCGGTATTTTGATTTGTCGGCATGGTCAGACTAAAATCAAGTCTTCAGTTGGCGTTATTTCTTCTTGACGCGCTTACTAATTCACGTGACATATGATGGCAATATGAATTGCCTATTCACGTTATCCTTCTTAGCACGAAATTTGATGATATGTAACATAATCATCTTAGCAGGCGCATGCCTACTTGATGAACCCCTGACCAATGTATTTTTTATTGATTGGGGATGAATGCCTCTTTGTACCTCCCTCTTTTAGGTCCCTCAGAAGTAGAGAGAGGTGGGAGATCATCAGGCTCATCAATCAAACCCAGTTTCTTGCCAGCGATTGCACCAGAACTAGCTGCTGTTCTGGGGGCATAATGAGGAGGAAGTCTCAGTAGTCTTCGCCGCTTTCTTCTGATATCTCTTGGTCGCGGATTTAGTGCGTCACTCCCAAATCTTGTCCGTGGCAGATAAAGTTGAAACAAGTAAAAAATTATTAAGTACTCAACAATGAGGAAGATAAAAAATGCAAGTAAATAAAGCTTAAAGAAATGAAGGGAGTACCCATTTCCATGGATGGGCTCAACCCACAATCTACAAACATTCTCTCATTGAGCAGATAGGCACAGTGGGTCTGCCCTTGGTCAGCCTCCAGGGCCTCTCTAACCCTCTCTTTTTCAGGACTCGATTCCTATAACTCAAGGGAAGAATCATTAGCAAAACCCTAGTCACGACGAAAAAGATCAGACCATTTTCGATCCATCCTTTTTATATAAAATAAAGTTTCTTTCCAACTAGGATGGAGTCTGGAAAGGAAATGGTATCAACTATGTGGCCAAAACTAACTCGATGACTGATGCTGACTCAATCGGGATGATCTGTGGTGCTACTTTTGATATGAAAGATCCTTTTAAAAATATTAACAATGGGCTCATAACCTAACTGTTTACGTTGTACCAAAAAACAAAAAATAGTTTAGCCATGCATTGGGAACAAATTGAGGAGGATTAATTTTAAAGCTAATAATAATATCATGAATAAAGGAATAAAGGAATGTAAAGGAAATCTAATCCCAGCTTCTAGGGCCTCCTTAAAGGACATAAATCTTTTGTAACATTAGAGGGATGGTCAACTTTAGTGGGTAAATAACACATGTATGGTGGATCAGAAGTGCAATATTTAATAGCATGTTCTTCTATGTCACTTTAACAATCGTATTTAGTTTCACAAGCAAAGGACTCTAATTTAGAATGAGAATGAACCTCATCGCGGGCTTGTTCAATTACATCTCTAAGAGAGCTCAAGGATTGGGATGTAAGTATTGGGCCTTTCCTTAGCCTAGAAGAATATCTAATAGGAATAGTGGTTGGTGGGTTTGGGCCTTGTTGGGCCGACCCAAAAGGAACCTCTTCCTCTCTAATAGTAACTACTAAAGTGGGAGGAGAAGAAACGTTCTTATTGGAGTTACCTGGCTTGGACTCCATGATAAACAACTTGAGGGATGAGGGATGAGAGAAATAGATCAAAGCTTGATAGTTGGGAAGAACTTAATGAATGTCCTCAAGAACGAGAACACCTCAAGAACACTTTGAATTTGTGTAGTGGAGGAAGGCGGCCGAAAATCGCCTAAGGCTGGTTAGTATCGGCAATGCTTGTCGAAAATCTCCTCCAACCTCCTTGGTAAATCCTCTCTTTAACTCTCTCAAAGTTTAGTGAAAAGTAAGTTGTAAAATGTGAAAATGAGGTTTTTCACTTGGCCCTATATTTATAGTGAGGGTAAAGAATGCCATTTGAGAGGGAAAATTGGGATTGGGGGTGGGGGTGGGGGTGGGGGTGGGGGTGGGGGTGGGGGAGTTTGAAATTCAAAAGTTTGGAAGTTGGAAAGATTTGAAAGTTAGAAATTTGATATTTGCTAACTATCATTTGAGGGGTAAAATTTGAAGCTGCAAGTTTCAAAATTCAAAAACACCATATAAAAAGGAGGGGTCGTCAAATAAGCGTCACGAGCTCCAAAACTCAAACAACGTCGAGAGTGCCTAACAAAACGTCATGAGCGCCTAACAAAACGTCATGAGCGTCTTTATTTATCGCCATGGGCGTCTTTATTTATCGCCATGGGCATATATAATTATAAAAATAAATAAATAAATAAATTATAGCACCGAAGCCAAAATTAGTGTTATGGGAGCTATGCAAATTAAAGAGCGCCATGGGCACATAAAATGAATGTCCTAGGCAATACCATATATAAATAAATAAATAAATAACTTTTTAGCACCGTGGTTGCCCCCAATCAGCACCGTGGGCGTCACGTAGTTAGAAAAAGGCAAAAAACCGCTATGGGTGTCTTAGTATAAAAAAAATAAAAAATTGAAGGCGTAGTGGGAGCCGCCTAAAAATAGCATCGTGGCTACATTAGTTTGAAGAAGCTCCATGGGCGCAATAAAAAACACCATGAACTTAATGCAAAAGGGGTTTATCAAATTATTTCCCTTCTGAAGCATTTATCTGCTAGGATGATAAAGGAATGGCAATTGATATGGCCATAAGTCATATATCATTGAAGTTTGGATAACGTAAATAGGCGATTCATATTGTCATGGTGCTGTCATATGTCATGTTAGGAAGCCTCAATAAGCACATCAAGAAGAAATAAAGCCAACTGAAGACTTAATTTCTGTCTGACAATGCCAACAAATCAATACTGCCAATGAGCTAAATTTTCAAACAACGACAAGGAGAATAGTGTCAAGCCCACGAACTTTGACCGCCGTTTGACAACCTTGGTTTCGACGCAAAACCTGCAAAAAGGTCCACCAGAAGGGGGAACTCCGGGAGGACTATTCGATGATTAAGTTAGATAATTGATATGAAGGGAGAGAGCTAATAATATAATAGATAACGTATCTTGAATATGCTGGAACATCCCTTATTTATAGCATGGGAGTCATCTCCTTCATGAGTTTGGAATTAGAATCCTGAATGGCTTAAGAGTCCTTATAAGTTGCCTATCCTTAGTTGTTTATGTTTTCTGGGAATTCAATCTTTTATTGAATTTAATGTTTCTAGAATACTCAGCGAGCAAAATTACTATATTACCTTTCATTAATAGAGTTCTAGAAATAATACGTGGAAACTCGCCATTGGTGGGTTATTTTTACGCACATCAATCATGTTCTCCTTTTTTTAATTTCTAAAAGAATTCCTGAAATGTATCTCAGCTTATCCCAAACAAATCCTGTATCCCACGCGTATCCCTAGCAAATTCTGTAGTTTACTTGTATTTCAATGTAACGCAGAAAATGTTAAAGTATTCTAGCATATTCAAGAAAATCACAAAGTATCCGAGTGTATCCCAAACCTATCCTACCTGTACAAAGATAAACAAACGTATCCATGCTAATACATGTTAACGCAGTTTGAGTCTTGGCCTCGTGGGAGATGACCGTGCTTCATAATTAGATTAGAAAGACGATAAGAAACTAGAATTCAGTTTATCGTCAGTTTAGCTTTGATGATGATATCTCAACTCTACATTTAATAAGTTGAATAATTGAATAAGTATTGATGTGAACATTCATCTGTGAGTATATTTCTAGATTTTAAAGTTAGTAATTGTATTTATATTTAGTATTTGAATTTCATAATTCAGCTTGTGTCATTACTTGTCTACTAGGATGATCATGAGGAGGTGGAAGAGGAATTTCCCAATAAAGCAAAATTCTTCTTTAGTACAGCTGTTCAAAAGTGGGATGCTGACTTTTATGTAAAAGTTGATGACAACATCGACCTTGATCTTGGTAAAAGTTTCAATATATTTATATCTAAATCTTTAGAAGAACACAATACAGACTCTTCCATTCATTTGGTGTCAGTTCTAAAATTATCATTTTATCTCTTTTGCCAATCAGATGCATTTATTGAACTTCTCGAAAGCCGACGAAGTCAAGATAGTGCTTATATTGGGTGCATGAAATCAGGAGTAGTAGTTGCCGAAGAGTATTTCTTTTTTCTTAACTTATTTCATCACAGTTTTTTAATTTGATTACGTCATTACATGTGATTTACCTTAATAAACCCCCTCTTATAGTACTTATATATAATGGTCACTAAACATATAATGTTGTTTTTCTTTGCTTCCCTTTGATGTAGAGACTGGAGCGCTACACTTTTTTAACTCTTCTTTTTTCACGAGTCTGATGAGGGTGGACTTCTTGTCCCCCAATTATTGTATCCTATCTTTTTTATTAATAAAATTTCTTCTTTTTCAAAAAATAAAAATATCTAAGGTTTTTTTTTTTGCTAATTTGAGAGGAGGGGGTTTGAACCTAGGACCTCTTGCTTAGCAAGAGGCCTAGAGGGATATTGAAATAATGAGATCTAAAGATATTGATTCAAAATCTGTATAATACAAATTTTGTTGTTAGGAAAAAGAGTTTAATCTAAGGTTTTACTTGTTGATTTATGTTATTATAAATGCGAGGAAAATTAGAAAATAAAAAAAAATTGAATTAAACATTAAAATTGCATGAGTAGTAGTTTTTTGCCCTTGTGTTATGTCCTAGCCAAGGTGAAAGAAGTAGAAGGAAAAAATTACCTGAAAATCCAAAACAAATCTTTTGTGGATCCTTCCCCATCTATGAAACATAATGAATTCAATTTTCTTTGTATACTCATCTTTTCAAAATTCAACCCAAACAATGTGTTTTAAATTTAAGATTTAAAATTCATTTTGACAGAAAATCCATCTTCAAATCCTCTATTCAAACACACCCTTAAAAAAATCTAGAAGAGCCTTTTGAACAAAAGCTAAATGTAAACATTTGGAATCCTAGGCTATGATAAAATTTTCCTTTATGTTTCAGTCATCAATAATTGATTGTGTTTAATGGTTAATTATTCAAATCTATTTTGAATTTCCAGGGGAAAACCATGGTATGAGCCTGATTGGTGGAAGTTTGGGGATGAGAAGTCGTAAGTATTTATTTCATGTTTGTGAATAAAAATGGTATTCCTTATATTCAGTTCTATGGATCTAATTCACCTTTCAGCTATTCTTTTTCAGTTTTTCCATATCTAATTGCATTGTTCACTGTACTAATTTATCGTACTCCTTCCAATTACCAAGAATAAATTGAAACTTTTAACTTTTCTATTTTATTGCCTTTGAGAAACTGAATGTTGATTTTGGGTTAAGCTACAATAGTAGTCATTTAAACTTGGTGCATCAGCTTTATATATTGGACTGGACTAGTGGACTGTAGTATATGTTTAAATAAAAGCTCACAGATTTCTGCTTTTCTTTATCTCATCATTTTAAAGCTCATGGTTTGTATGAATATATTTCATTCCATGAACTCTAGGGTTTATGCTAAGATATTATTTTGGTACGAAGATGTTGTGGTTCTTTTAGTTATAATGTGAGTGATGGTGATGAAGTTGGAGCTAAATGAGCCATAGCAGAAGCAAGTACTAAATGAAGATTCTTTCTAATGGTGATAGTGATGGTTAGGATCATTCGGTTATAACCGAACCGAATACCGAACCGAATAGGCTATTCGGTTATAACCGCAAACCGAAATTTGTTCATTTTTGGTATCCGAAAAAGTAACCGAATTACCCATTAACCGAATGACCGAATTTACAATTCGGTTGTTCGGGTAATAACCGAAATTATATTTACAAGTGTTCATTCATTTACCTGTCAAAATTAGAAAACTAAAAGGAAAAAGGCTCAGGCATCGGAAGGATTATGGAGGGGTAATCTGAATTGACAAAATACATGAAGCCAAAACAAGAACTTCTCAACGAAATGTATGGTTGTGGGAAACAACAATGTATGGTTAGCTTCCAATAAGAACAGAGGAATTCAATTTCACATTCATGAATTCAAGAATAAACTATATGCAAAATTTACACATTATTACTTTACATAACTAGCTTCAACCTTCTTTACTCCCAGTAAAGCTTCCAAACCCTTTTTTAGTTCCCCCCTCCCCCTACCTGGACCAAAATTAACGTTAGTAAGTAGCGATCCATACAGGTAGTTGTTATGCTACATGGTTAGATGTCGCCATAGCCATAGCCATAGCCATAGCCATAACCCTCAACGCACGGCCTCTGTAAGAGTATTCTCAACCTTGAAGGAACAAAATAGTTGGAACATTCTGATGTACTTGGGGGAGAACGAGGAGGCTAGATCCTTGAAGGAACAAAATAGTATTTGGCTATCCATAGAATATCAGACCCGAATAACTGAGATTTGGGGGAGAACGAGGAGGCTAGAGAGGCCCAAGGCATCGAAAGGTTTTCTCCAGCAAGAGATCGAAAGGCGAAAGCGGAGGGGAGTTGAAAGAGTGAGATCTCAATTCTCAGATTTGAAATTCTGAATGAGTAATGCTTTTAATTTTTAAAAGCTTATTTCTTTATTTGTAATTCGGGTATTCGGTTAACCGAATAACCCAAAATTGAAAACCAAATCCGAAACCGAGAATCGAAAATAAAATCGGATATAACCGAATTACAAAAAATACCCGAATAATCGAAAAAAATCGGTTAAAAAAATTCGGTTCACTTCGGTAATTCGGTTTTATCCGTTTTTTGCTCACTCCTAGTGATGGTGGTGACAATAGTGCTATAATAATATGAAATTCTTGTTGTTACCAACAATGACATAATTGTTCAAGAAGTGTTAATAACGGCAGATCTGTTGGTGACACCATCAGTGCTAGTAATGTTTCTTACTCATTTATGAGGAAGTGGTGGTGGTGAGAGTGGTGCTTTGGTGATGGTTCATGGTGGTGCAAGTGTTTGTGGTGTTGTTACAAGTTTGTTTTCTTGTTGAATTAGGTTACCTTAGAATTAGGGCTTTATGTCATATATAAACTAATGTAATCCATTGTTGAAATTCAGAGAGTATAATATAGTGATTTGATCAACAAATTTTGAATTAAATGTTGAATAAAACATCGTTTTACGTCAGGAAGTAAACAATAGATTTCGAGTTATGAATATTCTGTTTTATCCCCAAGTCATGGGGTTTGGAGATTAAACAAATCCAGCTGTTGGACGTATACGGTATACCTGCATTTACACTTATGCATGGGCCATTATTATTTGTGATTTTGCAAGTGTTTGCCTGCCTAGTTCACTATGAGCCTTAGTCTATTTGGAGCTGTCGTTTAGCACTCTAAAATTAAACCTTACTCTTATTCTACTAACTCAAGAATTAGTATAGTAACAAGCAAGGATCGATCCCGCAGAGAGTGTATTGTTTTATATTTATCTTATGATTTCTAATGGAAAAGATGTTTTGGATTTGATTAACTAAATTAACAATGATAAACAATAATTATAAAAATTTCAGTTCTTCAGCATCTCCTTTTCACAAATTATGTAGTAATTAAGTTTTCACAGTATTTACCCTTCAATGAGATTAATAACCCTAGATAATCGTCATCGCTAATTATCCAAAATTCTCTTTATGTGTAAATCTAATGCGACGATCGCCAACAAGAGATCCTAATTATCATACAACCTACAACTATCAGTCTAGATTTAATACAATAGAAGCATGAAGAATAAGAATTAGGTGATTCCAAACAATAATTACAGAATCAGGAATTATTTAGCTTGTCTTCTAAAAACCTTAATAATACCCAAAAGCTTGTCCACAATCAAGTATCACTAATTGCTACTTATGATCAGATATACATCGTTTGCTTAATATATATCTTAATCTAGCAGATGATATCGATTCACTAATTTAATCCTGCATAAACCAAATTAGTAGATTGAATAGCATATAAGAAGTTTATGTAGATAATCAGAATAAATTTCATGCACGAAGGAATAAATAAAGTAAACTTGATCAAACCGTTAATTATGAACAAGGTTCAACATCCCTTCAGAACTGAATAAAGAAAACTAGCCTGCCATGCTTCTACGTATGCACTCCAATGGTGTAGATGAGAAAATGTAGTAGATAAGAGAATGAATAAAACCCTGACTATCATCCTCTATTTATAATGTTAGACAAAGTCCTAAATCCTATGAGATCTAGAAATCCAAATCTTAAAAGGAATTACAAATCATACTCTAGTTTCCATAAAGAAATAGAATCCAATTTGAAAATAAATCTCAGTATAAAGATATCCTAAATCTAATAGAAATATCAATCCAATTCGATGTAGAAAGCTACCAAAATTTGCATTTAGAAGCTTTCCAAAAATCTAAGATTTTCCAGATTTCCCGCTCAATTCGCTATCCAATTTCCAGCTGCTACGTCCTTTGGTAGAATGGTCATAACTTTTTATCCGAGAGGAGTTACGGGGCCTGCTACCTATCAAATCGAAGCTTTCAACGAGATCTACAACTTTACTTCTTTGAGAATTGACAGATTCTGGTTGGATCAAGGTCGAAATTGGGCTCCAAGTGATTACTATGTAAATTGCAACTTCCACACTTTGAGATTCAATTTCTGTCTGGTAAAAAGATCATTCCTTTTTCATATGAACTCCAATTTGGACGATTCAAGATGTTTCGTAAAGCTAAGGAATAGCTCTACAATAAAATCCAAGACCATGCATCCATCTTAGCATTCAAAACTCTGCGATCTTCCCTTTTCCTCATTTCAGCTCCAATTCTTCCTGAAATCATTAAACACCTTAATAAGCTCATATACACATGAAACATGCAATAAAAATAAACATAAAGGAATCAAAATAAATGAATAATATGCACTCATCGTCTATGTATGGTTTTTTCTTTCAATAATGTAAGTTCTCTTCTCAATTACATGGACTTGGTACGCGTATCAAGTGTGAGTTTGTCATAGGTGTCGAATTGTCCAACTTAAAATCTTGAAGTAAGGATATACCGAATTATTACAATATCTCCCAACTTTTTTTTTGTCATATTTATTTTATAAAATTAATACTTCAAACAAATAAAATATTCTCCAATTATTAAATCACTTTATAGAAACCCCCTTGCAGTGCCCCTAGTTTGCTGATTGCAGACTAGTGGAATTAGTTTATTTGAGTTGAGTACATTTGTTAATGTTCATGTGATGGTTTAGTTTCCTATTATGCTTTCATAAAGATCAAGAGCAGGTTTGAAATTGCTGATTATTTGATGTTGTGTTGTGTTATAGAATGATAATTTAATAAAATGGTGCTGAGTTCGGAAGTTTGGGTTGCAATATCATCCGATGATTTTATCTAAAATTTGATATATATTTGATGAGAATGTTGGTGATGTTGTGGAATAATTCGATACGAATTTATTAGACTACGGTGCATGTCAGCAATGACTATTGCATTCTCATCTTTAATTTAAGAAATTTGGGAATTCTTGCAGAATTTCTTGATAATCTGGAAACATTGGATTATGTATAGATTTCCAGTGGATAGCTTAGATGAATTCTTCTTTAGTGCTGCTTTTCTCCTTATATTACATTCTTAATAAGCTTTGCGATCTCTAAACTGTGAAATGTTAATCTTCCTGCAGGTATTTCAGACATGCGGCTGGTTCACTTTTCATTCTGTCCAAAAAGTTTGCTCAGTATATTAACATAAACAGGTTAGTTGACAATGCCCTTTGAGGCTTTGATAGGTAAAATTTAGTATTGGGTGTATTTTCTTTTAAGCTGTGGAAGTGTTTATAAGTTCTTGAGCTATTGATGTTATATCTGAACTCTGAAATTAGCCATATAAAGTTATAGATTGAAACTCTAAAATTTTGAGTTTTTCTTTTCTTTTCCCCAAAAAGACTACAAAAGTTTGGCTGAAGGCATAAATCATCTGTTTCCTAGGGCTCTGGTTTGTAAAATATGCCTGTGGATAAATATTAAATCATCTGTTTCTTAGCCATCAATTTAATATTCTAGAATCATATATCTCGAGTCCCTCACCGATTGTTTTAACTTCTCTTTTTGGGCATCACACAACAAGAATTCACTTCCAAATTTAAGTTATTAATCATCATTATACCCAATTAACTTTTGAGCTTGACTTTTATGTCAAGTCAGACTTCACCTAAATATAACTTTTGAACCTTAAGCCTAATTTTGGGGTGGAGGTTATACACTCAAGTAAAGCATATCCTTGGCGTTTGAAGGCACATATGTTGCATCTTTATTTTTTCTTTTTCCCAATAAATTAACCGAGCAACTCATTTACCTTTCGCAGTGCATCATTAAAGACGTATGCGCACGACGATATATCAGTTGGTTCATGGATGATGGGTCTCCAAGCAACCTATATAGATGACAGCCGTCTGTGCTGCGGTAACTCCAGACAAGGTACAAATGTTTCTGCTGTTATTTATGTCATTTACTAGTCTCACACGGATAAACAAGTTAATTTTATCTTAATTACATAAAAAAGTTGCTTTTGTGTTTCTTTAGTTGTGTTTGTCAGCATACATTTGTTAGTATTGAATCGTTTGATTTCTCTTATTGCTACTGTTTTCTTTAGGCCCCAAAAAATTATCTTCAATTGTTTTTCGCCATACATGTTTTGCTTAGGCTAGAGATGAGAGGTGACTTGTTAAAGTCATAGCAAGT
The DNA here is from genome assembly GCA_020205505.1 of Panax japonicus. NCBI lineage: Eukaryota > Viridiplantae > Streptophyta > Magnoliopsida > Apiales > Araliaceae > Panax > Panax japonicus. The sequence continues at coordinate 74,282,579 of CM035110.1, forward strand.
GTTGCATTCTTAGTATTGCAGCCATTGTTTAATGTGTTGTACCTTGCTAAGGAAATATTATATTAACTCTGACAGTAACATTTTTCTTCATATTTCTTATTACCTACATTAATATAATGTATCCTGATTAACCAAATGAATTAATCTGCGAGAACCATATCTGATCTTTTTTTCTCATTTGATGAATTGTCCAGATTTGAAAAATTATTTGACATTTCCTATACTATGTGAAAAATAAAATAGCTAATAAATAGTTAAATAATGTGAAATATGCTAAGTTTAGGTTTTGGATATTTTATTTTTCTATATTTTTATAACAGGAATGGGTCGCTTAATCTGCTTTAATAAATTTTCAGTCCCATTATTACATATATCATATTTACAATTGTCATCGAATTGTTGTTTCCAGACAAGGTGTGTTCTGTGGCTTGATCTAAGGAGCTGGTGATAACAATTGCTCGGCGGGTTAAGTCTAGTAGGTGTTTTTCGAGCAGAGATTTTGTTTGGAATTTGATTTTTGTGCCTATTTCTTTTATGGCACGCGTAGCCGTAGATTACTACCTGTCCAGCAGCAGCAGCAGCAGCAGCAGCAGCAGCAAAGCATTTTCCTGCAATCATTTTGCAGGACTAATAGTACAAGTTGATTGAACTGTTCTGTATAGCTCAGAAAATGTGTTGCTGTTTAAAGCTAGTGCTAGATGGATATTATTATTAGATGGATGTATTATTAAGTGATATTACTAGCACTAAGTGGTTGTTTGATACTGAATCTAAATGAGCTGAATCTGAATCTGAATGAAAAAAGTTGTTTGATAATTAACATGTCTGAAACATCTGAATGATAGAATTTTATTATTTTACTTCTTTGAAAAATTCAAAATTGTTGTAAATTTATTTAATATTACTTAATTTTTTTTACTTTATTTAGCTGTTCATTTGGTTATTTAGACGATTTTGTTTCAAAACAAACGCACTTAATGGTTGACCGATTCAATCATTTAGATGTATTCAGTCCTATACAAACAGCCCTAAGTATCGCTTGAAGTGTTTATGTTATTATAACAACTAGAATTTATAATATACATCGTGTTTGTGCAATTATTAATAAAAAAAATAAGTATTTAAATAAAAGTTATTAAGATATGGATGAAATAATAAATAACATATTTTAGGGTTAAAAAGCTTTTTTCTCTCTCTATATATAGATTTTAAAAGTGTTACTAAATATATTTGTTTTTGGAGCATCATTTGACAATATATTTTACCTACAAAGTATTTATGGGTCAATTATATCCATTAATTAATGTTTTATCTAGGAAGTATTATTTATTTAAAACGTAAAATTCATATTACTCTCCTATGCAGTATTTAAAAGGGAGCATCATTGTTTAATTAATAATAATCTTCTTCTCGTTATACATTATCAGAAATTCGAAGAACAAATATCGTACTTCCTCTGTTCCATTTAAATTCCCACTAGTAAAATTTTATTTTATTGATACTATCAACAATAGTATAAAAATACACTATATGTAATTAATCCTATTTATAAATCTTTTAGGCCTTTTCGAGCATAGATAGTAATTAAATAACAAAATAACCGTAATGAAATGATAAATAACCAAACAAAGATGGGCCACTGCCTAATGGTACTGGACTATCACTATGACCCTAAAATTAATACCGTACAATTATATATTTTATTATATTTTTAATAATGGTGGGGTTCATTTTTATACGAGAAAGAATTATATGAATTAAAATATTAAAAATACATGTGTAAATAGTATTTTCTTAAAATTAATATAGTGGGTCATGTTTGTTTGCATAAAATATGTCTAATTATTATTATTATTATTATTATTATTATTATATCTTATAGTTCAAGGTTTCACGTTATTCTCAATCCAAATTAATTTGTTGACATATAAATTATCTTGCGGCTAATTGTTGTAATTTAATTATGATAAATTAATTGTGGTTATTTGATTATGATAATTTTGCAGTGGCTCCATATATATATACTAGCAACAGTCCCGTGCCTCCGGCACTATGGACGTTGGGATTTATTCCAAATTTTGAACAACCCAAATGATTTATTGAGTAAGCGAAAAATTCAAAATCATTTGTATTTTATTAGATAGATGGGTGGTGGGATTTATCCCAAACTTTGGACGTCCTAGATAATTTGTTGAGTGAGCGGAAAATTCAAAATTATTTGTATTTTATTAGATATAATTAGATATATAGAATATAGATATAGATAGATAGAATTAGATAGATTGTATTTTATTAGATAGATGGATGGTGAGATTTATCCTAAACTTTGGACGGCCCAGATGATTTATTGAATGAGCGGGAAATTCAAAATCATTTGTATTTTATTAGATAGATGCGTGTATAAATACCGACTGAGGTTCATTACCATCCCTCCGGTGATTCTTTTTGTCTGGCCAAAACAGTTTCTACTTCTAGCTCTAGCTCCTCCTCCCATGGCAGCTATGATCAAGTATTTCCTCACAATCCTGCTCTTGAGTTTTGTTAGTAGAGGTAATTAAGCTACTTTTTACAAAATTAAACAAACAAACATTGATTAATTAATTTATTGAAATGCATGCATACATGCATGCATGCAGGGTGTTTGAGTAGTGTTCTTTTAAAGACATAGTCGTCGAGGTATTCCGTTCCGGCAGAGTAATACAAGGCAAGACGGAATGGAATGTGGAGGTGGTTTGTAACACCTCCTTTCCGAAGTAGAAAGAGAGATTATACAAAACATAACAAAACTGATGAATTTAATAGCAAGGCTTAAAGCCACAAAAGAATAGTCTTAATAACTAATAAATACCACAAGTCAACCATAATAAATCTCAAACTGTCTCAAACCACAATCTAAAATAATTATTACAATTACAAGTAAACTGACACATCTAGTCTAAACAGAATATTTCTAAATCATTGGAATGAATGGAGCTCTCATCACACTTGCCCTTGATCCCCCTGATTACCTGCCGGAAGAAAAATACAACATGAGCCAAATGTCCAGTACAGATATAGAATACAAATAATAAACCGAAATAACTAACTCAATTAAATGAAATGAAACGAACTGAAACGAAACGAACAAAACTAACACAATGAAATAATAGGCTGAATCAAATGACTGGGTGTTATTTCATACCGAGCTCAGAACAAAACAGAAATATACATTGCCACATAGGCAAGTCAAATAATGCCACACAGGCAATCAAAATAATGCCACACATGCAATCACACATCGGACTGCGCAATCCAGATGTGTGCAAAATCGGAATGCGTGTTTGGCACAAACATCACCACTCCGCAGAACAGAACAGAACAGAAAACTAGGGTCGACCCATACGCCTCCCACAACAAAAAACCAAATGGCCAACTCCCAACGGAGCACAAAACGGAGACGCCGTGGACTGATCACATCGCCACGAAAGGTGTCATGCCTCGGTGCCAAGAGGACATGCCTGTGGTACCCCCACAGGTGGTTATAGCTCAGGTATACCCTAAGGTATTCTAACAAAAATATTATGTCACAACACATGTGACACAATATCAACACAAGGGGGTTCTAACGTGTACATGTTAAACTGAAACGAGATATCAACACAAAGTTTCCAAAAATATTAACATACACATTACTACAAATATCCAAAATAAATTTAGACATGTTGTACTAGTCTAAAGAGTACAACTATGAGTTTCAACTATGAACGCCAAACGAAACTATCACAATGAATTTGACAAGAAATAATCATGAGAGGTAATACTAATTTTCAAAATGCATAACGAAACGAGCAAATTAAAAACAAAAGAGTCTCGCTGAAAGAGTACGAAATCCGTACCTGGATTAAGCAATATAATACCCAAAATTTTGTACTCCAATTACAACTCGTTAGACCCTTCCGTTCGATCTAATAAAAAAATTAATTAATTAATAGTCATCAAATTTTATAATTCTGTTAATCATCAAGGTTTTCAAAATTTATAGTTATTGCTACCGCATTTCAATTAACTAATTATGTTACCTTATTATTATATTTCAAAATTATTTTATAATATTTATACAGGTCAATTATTGTTAAACAAGAACATTCAGTTAAGTTAAAATTTGTTAACTAAATTAGCCAACATGGTAATATATTATTAATATTACTTCAACTCTCAGCATCAAAGTATATATATAATCATTATATTCTAAAATGAAAATAACAACTTCAGGATAGCAAAATTCTATTTTATTTTTTTCAAAACACGATTGTTGGCCTGTATATTCACTGAACACTCCGATCACTCCTTTTAAATATATATATATATATATATATATATATATATATATATATATATATATATATAATTAAGTTTAAAGCCCTCCGCTCCAATACAAGATCAACTGAAACAAAAAGAAAAAAAAATATTCACATGCTTTCAATAAGAAATCATAGATAGACTCACATGTAAGATAGAAAATCCAATTCCTGATTTCGGTCTTCACAATTTCGCCTCCTCGCGCAGTTCCTTCTCCACAATTTTTGTTTGACGTGACGAGATATGAGTAGGTTTTATATATATATTTATTAACCTATCTTATTAATTCTCCAAATTTTAGTAGGATTTATTATTACCCATATACAAATTAAATCAAATAAATTTTATGGCCCAATTTTAAAGACTCAATTTATTTATCATTTATTAATACTTATTAACCCAAAAATAAATGACTAGTTTGATTCAAATAAAAGACAAAGTCCACTTAATATGTTTTAAAACAAAACAATTTTTTTTATATATATATTATTAATCAATTTTTATTTATTATTTATTTACTGGGTAATACATGGTTAATAAGTGCAAATGCACACAACTCACAAGCAGGCACAACACTCTTCCGTACTGGATTTGACTCAGTTGACCAAAATATATATCATAATTAGGGCCGATAATCGCTGCCTTGTTAATCAAGGTCGACCGCTTCCCCTATTTTCTTCCATCAATTTCTCATACGCTTGGGAATTGGGATCCCTCTTTTTATTTTCACCCTCGCCTGGGTATTATATATATATATATATATATATATATATATATATATATATATATATATATATATATAGAAAAATGATCAGGTTAGGGAGTCTCGGACCTGATCAAAATTCGGATCAAATTTTTTTTTTTGTAGAATAATTAAATAAAATAAAATTATGGAACTAATTTTTTTTCATAATACAGTGTTTTGGGTGTGTTTTTAATACCTACACCAACCAATATATGTACAGTCTGCCCAGACTGTACAGAAATGTTTTAGTATAGGCATCCAAATCACGCCAAAAACACTGTATTATGTAAAAAATTTAGTTCCATAATTTTTTTTAGTTGTTTCAAAAAAAAAGCCAAAAAAAAGGTTCGGATTTTGATCAGGTACGGGAGTCCGGACCTGATCCGGACTATGCAATTTCTCTCCCATGGCAGCTATGATCAAGTATTTCTTCACAATCCTGTTCTTGATCAGTTTTGTTAGCAGAGGTAAGAATTTGTAGGTCCCGAGATCAGACACTAGCTGTTTTGGAATTATATATTTTTGAAACTAGTAGTATCGATCCTATATATGCAACATTCATTCCTCAAATTGAACCAATAACTTGTAGCACATTTTCTCATAAACATATGTAGGGTGTTGCCAATGTTCTTTCAGAATCATAGGCATCGGCACAGCCCCATCCGGCAGAGAAATTAATACAAGGAACACACAGTCAGGCATAACGGTAGCCTGCGCCGGATTTCAATCGGCCGAGAAAACTCTTCATTAAGGCTGCTGACAGCTGCCTTGGTCGACCCCATACCTCCATTTGCTTCCGTCCAATTTTCATCCTCTCTAGTTCAATGTTGAGTGTTTGAAATAAAGTTAATTATTTGATTTTTCATGGTCTAATTTAATTTGATTGCTCTTGTAGAAAATAATTTAATTTAATTTATGTAGATATGAGATAGAAATTAATTAAGAAAGATACCACACTAATTTATTATTATATTTTATCGTTTAGAATTTCATATTATTCTCTTTCATTTCCGTTTTTGAATTTTCAACAATATTGAAATAATTTCAATATATACTTCATTTTGTTCTTTTTTATTTGTCTTATTGTCTATTCAGATAGTGAAATTTGTTTTTTTGTTAGTTGTTGTTTGTTGATTTTAAGGAAGTATTAATGATTTAGTTTTTTTATATTAAATACTAATTTATTTTTCTCTTATTTTTTCAATAAATTTTATAAAGTTAATAAAAGCGAGAAAACGTTAATTTTTGTATTTCTTAATTATAAATTTTATTTAATATTCTTCTTTAAATCGCATTTGTAAGATCTATAAATGAATGGTGGAGTTATGATGACTAAAAATGACCCACAACCACCCTGCTATATATACAAAGAATATGCATTCTTTAGTAGAAATTCCAAACTAAGCTGTAGACCTGGCAAACGGGCGGGCGGATGGGCGCGGGTCGGGGCGGGCCATGGTCGGGTCGGCCAAAACGGGTCGGGTCAAAAAGATTCGGATTTTCATGGGCCAAAAAAGTAAGCCCATAGCCTGTGGGTTCACAGGCGGGCCGGGCCAGTTCGCGGGCCGAAGATGATTTATGCCTATTTTTTGTACTTTTTTCAGCTCGCTAAGCCCGCGGCCGGGCCGGGCCGGGCCGTGAACGGGCTGGTTTGGACAAAAAAAATGCGGCCCAAAGTCCGCTTTTTGACGGGCAGGCCGGCCCGGCCCGACCCGCGGACTTTGGGCCCGTTTGCCAGGTCTACTAAGCTGTAAAGCCTGAAGACAGTTGGCCGGCCGATCCTCGCTGTCTTGTTAATGAAGGTCCAGCCATTTTCTTTCATCAAATTTTCACTCCCTCTTACATAAACAGTGAGTGGATATGAAAGACTCGTCAGCTTCCTCAATCCTCTATAGTCCAATGTTAAAACAACTTATCAAGAGTTGGATAAAAAGCACTTTCGATATATGTTATTACCCTTGTATTGAATATTTATTCTTGAGAACATGGAAAAATGTATTGGATAAAAAGCTCTTTCGCTGTCTTGGATTGGTAGAGATGCAGTTGCATGTGGTGTGGATGCAGGCAAATCACTTCAAAGGGAAAAAATTACTTAAACAAATTCTAACTAAATCAAAGTCTAACTCGGAGAGACATGATCTGGTGCAGCAGGAGCATAACTCCTTCACCCCCTCTCAACACGACCCCATTCACTTTCAAGTGGCTCCAACAGAATAACTCGGCCATCTGATAATCCTATAGCAAATTGATTTACTGCATTTGGATTTGAAGCAATAGCCGTAGGGTAAATCCTACATCTGTTGACAAAGTAAAGGAAAGAGAATAAAGTTAGTAGCTTAGACTTATTGGCTACTACGGATTATTATAAAAGCTACATGACTTTACAATATAGCAAACCGTCATCTTGTAGTACAACTAGTAGTGCAAATTTATGTATTTTGGGTCAGTTTTGCACGGCTAATAGTACTTTCAGGGACGGACTTGCTAATTAGTCAAAACTCAAGAATGAAAACATCACATGGACACAAACATATGGTAGAGTTTTACATATTAGTCGTAGGAGTGATGTATCAAAAAAATTGAGAAAGTTGAGAAGAAAAGAATTACAGCATAGTTGCTTTCGAACGAGTACAATCAGTTTTACTACAGAAGTGAAAACGAATGAAACCTGAGACTCTCTGGTATGTAGGCCATGGGATGAACCACACATTGGAGTTCAAAAGTTGAAGTGGAAAACACTCCAAGTAATCCGTCCCGGAAACAAGCGTACACTAACTGAGAATCGCAAGAAAATGTCGCACTCACGAGTACCGAGAGATGTGCAGCTCTCGTCCACTGGAATTTATAACCAAATTAGTTAACAACCACAAAATAATAACACAATATATCTACATCAAATTACTTTCACTATTGAATGTGGATACCTGCTTTATGCGTATTAGCTTGCTTGTTTCATATAGAGCAAGTTGTGTCTCGTGTATAGCAAGAAAATGTTTCTGATCTGTATGAAACTGAACTTCAGTATCACTCAATCTTGCACGTACTCGCGCATTTGGGATCTGCAAATAGGTGCTCCTCTGCCTTACCCATGTATCCAGTGACCACACAATAATCTGAGAAATTAAAATTGTCAAGACTCCCAAGACCTACTGAACTGAAACACGAGATGAAAAAATGAAGACCTGCGAGCCTTATGGTTTGCTTTTGTTTCATAATATAAGGACAGTTGATACTACCGAACACTTGGTACTAGTAAATCACATTATATGTGATATGCTATTTGGACATGTATGTTCCCAAATCACTAGGAATGAGGATCAATTCGGTATGCGGAACGGACTCGGGTATGGGAAACGCTACCTATTGGTGAAATATAAAAATATCTATATTCCCGTACCACGATTCGGAACACAGAACGATAGTTGCCGGTTCACAAATCGCAGGGGAGATAGGGTTGATATCTGTAGGACATCATTTCTTTTTAACCAACTGAATTCACATCCCATGTTTCCATAATGTTATCTATTAATGTTTTAGTCATTTTTTTTATGTTTACAGTGAGCTAGTTTGGGAATTTAGTATTCTCAGTTGAAAAGTTAACAAAGAAAACAGTACTAACCTCGGCATCTGCCGCTGCAGAAACAAGTATGTTCAGCTCAAGTGAAAAGGCCAGGCCAGTAATTTTTCTACAGTGACCCACAGCCTTGACTTTAAACTACAAAAGGAGATTAAAAAACTCCGTAAGTCTGACCATTAACTTGTATATTGCATCCATTTGTATTTCCTACTGAATTAATTAGCATAATTTACCTCTTGCACACGAAAGTCATACATCTGGATGGATGAATCATTCATGCCAACAGTAACTAAATTGTTATCTTGAGGGTTGAATGCAACACATGTAACAAGAGGTGGTGGACGCATGACATCCATAATTGCCTATAATTTTCCAATAATATTGAATCAGTCCACTAAAAGCCAAATGATTTAATTTTCACTCCATGCAAATTTACTTTTTACAAACAAAACTTTTGCAATTTTGAATTGAAAACAAAAAATAACAACATTCTGCTGTAGATACTTGGACCACTAGTCAACCACACATCTTTCAGTTTGTAATTTCTTTATAGATAATTTGTTTGTATATCACTACTGTCTCCGAAAATGAAATACATGCACACATATGTATACACGTGCTTTGTGTGTGTGTGTGTGTGTGTAGTAGCGGAAGCATAATTTTTGTCAAGGATGAGTATTGTTTTTACCGTAAAAAAAGGAATGATAATATATATTCTCACTAAAATTATATAAAAGCCACTACAAAAACATTTCCAAGACTTCACATCTTGAAATTGCTCTATAAACATCATCATGATTCAACAAATCAAACTTTTCCAAGGAGCATAATTAATCAAAAATCATCAATCAAATAAACAACTTATAAACAACTAACAAATATCCTCCATCAACCAAGTCAAGGAAATGATTATACAGAAATTCTCAAGAATGTCAATCAACCAAGTGCTATTGATATAAACAGTTAAACAATAAAAATTAAAATACCACAACACATAAAAATGTAATTTGGATACAAACTTTTCATTATTAAATTATAATCGTTGATTTAAATCTCTCTTTGTTTTTATCTCTATTTTAATCTCATACTTTTATGAAAATTTCACGTTAGGGTGGTCAAGTTACAAACTAACCCTTGTTTACCAAAAAATACAAAATTAAGATTGGTCACTTGCCCACCCTTGCGCAAGGGTGAGTCACCCATGTATATATAAGTAAATAATATCTATTTATATGAGAAACAAACATATGATTGGAACTCATGCAGTGTTATATATTTGCAAAGAGTAATTTTTGTCACCTGCCATGTGACAACATTGAATAAAGTTAACGGTCCTCCGGACGTGGAGATAAGATATGAATCACTGTTAGACAAAGCGAAGCAGTGTGAGGCTTCTTCAGTTTGAACATTAGTTATGTCATTTATCATCATTAACCCTGCTTCGGATTTCCATATGTATGGGTGGTACTCGGTTGTCACCTGCACCATGAAGCGGGTCACATCATAAATAATCACAAGGAATGTTTTAGATTTAATATTAGAAGGAATTCTTTTGATTATGATTTAAAATTAGAAAAACTAAAATAAAATTGGATGGATGATTAGTATTTTACCTTGCCTTCCACATTGATATCGGTATTCTTCCACCTCCAGCATTGATGGGTTCCATTCATTGATAAAAGAATTATACCTTTTCCTGAATGGGTGAAAGTCAATCTTGCTACCTGCATCAGCGAGAACTGAAACAACTGAGAGACCACACTAATCAAATTTATTCTCATGCCTTACTGAGACTAGAAGGAAAAGAATGGTAAATTTGCAATATCTGTTCAATTATTTAAATCCTACCTTATTCTGTTCTGCAGAATGGAGTGTCAAGGACCGGAATTGGGACAGATTATGCATTTCTGTGACCCTCCCTATTTTAGTATTTATGCTCCCTTCACATGATTTAGCATTTGTCCCCTCCAAATCTTTCCTTTCAGGATTCTATAAAACACCCAATCAAATATATATAGCAGAAAAAACTTTCAACAGTATTTGACAATTAAAAATTTATGCAAAAAAGTTGTACTCCCTCGGTTCCAAAATATAAGATGAACAAAGTCAATATGAGATATTGTAAAAAAGTTAATTTTGAATTTTGAATATCACAAATTTATTTCAAAAAGTCTATGTTGGTCCTATATTACTTTTCATGGGGAAATAGAAGCACTAATATAGTTCAACCGTGAATAATGGATTTGGCAAAATATTTTACACTTCCAAGAGATGAACAGTTTATGTTTGAGAAGAAGAAAGTTGCATACATAAGCATGTAGTATATTTACGAATAGAATTCAGCTGACCTTGGCAACAGAATTAGCTGCAATTCTGGAGGCACCAAGGCCGTGGACTGTGTGCAACAGCTTCATACCATCACTAGTTGCTAATATTTTGATCCTGTTATCACTTGTAGATACAGCTAATAGATTTCCCTCAATGTTGAAGTTGATCAGAGGAGTACACTTGTAATTAGAGAAGATACAAAAACAAACAAAGGCCACATTAGTTTGTTATTGTACGTAAAATAACTCAAAATATACTATAAACAATATTTTATACAAGAACCCAAGTTGAAATGTGCTGACAAATACTTACAGGTAGGTCTCCCTCGGCATTACAAATATCTAGAAGACTTGCATTATCCATATCCCAAAATTTTATATGGTACTGGTCCCCAGCAGCTAAGATTTGGTTCTTGTTCATGTCGAAATGCACATTTCCCCCATACTGTTTATGAAGCCCCTGGTAAGTCCTTTTAACCATTCTTTGGCCATCTTCCCATTCCCATTCGACAAGGTATTTCTCACCATGTTGATTTGTACCACAGGAAAACAGCCTTGAAAAGAGAATTTAATGGTCATAGATGTATTTTTAAAAGGATGAAAAATAACTGAAATTCTGAAGTTAATAGATCTATTACCTTGTACCATCGGCACTATAAGCCATTGTAGTGCACTGTCTACCAGGAGCATCAAAGGTAAACTTAGCCATGGGTTGCTCATATAGCCATGCCTTTATCTTTCCATCCAACGAGGTTGAAAGGAGAAACTGGGGAAAATAGAAAACCCGAAAGTAAATTTTAGATAAATACATAATCCATGGGAGAAATGTATATGTATTGGGGTAGAATATAGAATAAATATGCTACTTGATTAATTCTTACATGAATGTTATTCCAAACATGAGGACACAGAGAGTGAACAGGTGCCTCATGACCTTCAAGGGTAGTAAGCAGCTGAGTGCTAGTAGCCACTTCCCAAATCTAGAATTACAGGAAGTTACTACATAAATCACTGGTTTGCAGATTTAACATAAAAATGTCCAAATTTTTTTTAACACACCTTAATTGTTTTGTCATCGCCACAAGTAATAAGTCGGTTATTAGCAAATCCAAGATCATTAACACTTCCAATATGAGCATCAATCTAGAAAGAAGAAGTTGATGTCAGAAGAAATTAACTTAATATCTTTAAGTAGAAACTGCTGGAAAAGATAAACTTGATTCATGGAGTTATAGAATCTCATCTAGAGAAAAAAAGAATCTTGAGTGCATGCATAACCAAAAAAGTCCACACTAAAGTATAAGTTTGTGGATGGAGCTCTTTGTTCGTTCTTTTGATACTCTAATCTTAAATAGAAATGGATTTCCAACAAAAACATCTACTTGGATCCCTCAACCCCCGTGGAAAAGCTACATCTACTTGATATAGACATGAAAATCTAATGATTGAACCAAAACCAAGGAAAGGAACAGATTTTAAAAAAGTAAAACTCTGAAACTTAAAGATTGTATCAATAGAGTTATAGTAACCTCTCTGTGTTTTATAATTTCATCTCTACCATGATAAGAGAAGAGCTGCACTATGTGCTTAGAGTATGCAACTCCTGCAAAAAAATTAAAAAATAAATGTCAGGATTTTGTTATAGCAAACTTCCAAAACAGGGATTCAGCTTCTATCCAGTCAGTACTACACATACTACTACAATTAGCTATGTTTTTCTTTATTCAAAGGGAAAAAGAATGATATTTGAGATCACCAAATAAAGTCCCCTCGTGGTTCCATCTTACGCGACAAACTGACACTGATGCATCTTTCTGGATAGCTGACTGCATTTCAGTAAATTCAAATCAAATGTCATACAATGACAAATTATCTATTAACATATTAACCTAATTGATGAAGACCCAACACACCATTAATTCGTCTGAAAGTGATTTTACATTCCAAAGCTGAAAACTTTGTAGGATCATTTTTGCAGAACTAACTTCCCACAACCCTACATCTCCCACAACAGTGCCAACTGGGAAAATGAAAAGAAAAATAAGTCACAGCATCAAGAACACATGTCAATATATAGACTAGCCGAAGTACTCCTTCCATTTCAAAATGGAAAGTCCACTTTTTTTATTAAAAAAAATGAAAAAGCTGTCAATTTTCCATCTAACATATTAACATGACTCGACACTCAATTTGTTTACAGAAAAGGAACTCTCATTACGGGGCCCGCAAAAAGGAAAATGAGAATCTCATTTTTGCATTGAAGGAGTAGTCCATGTAGTCGTGAAATTCATATCACCAACCTAGAAGCAGTGTTGAATAGTTAGGACTAAAATCCATGCTCACTACAGATGATCCCTGATCAAGTGTCCGAACAACAATTTTGGGCAATTCCTCATGATCCCTCTGTAGTTGACTAGTTCTTGGACCAGAATTTACTGACCTTACACCGGCTGGAGTGGCACAGGTCCTTGAGTTGATGATAAGTGCACCTAGACAAGGCCATGCCATATCTAGATTGAGATTTGAAAAGGAATATAGAAGAAAAGAATGCATGGTATTAGTACAAGAAGCTAATATCAACCTGGATTTCTTAGTGTTGATGCAGAAACAGCTGGTTGAGTTACAGATGGTTGATTGGTGATCATCATGTTGACGTGAGCTTGAGGTGGAACTGCTGTGGGTTGGAAAACCTGAACGTGTAGAAGGAAATATGTTTCGGTATCTGTAAGAAAATTTGTTACAAACCTATATCTGATATTGCATTTTCCTAACCGCATTTGGAGCCACAGGGAAGACACCATCAGCATTTTTCTGAGCACCTTGAGGACTTGGAACTTTATACTTCAAATGCTGCGCATTCAACCTGCAATATTGGGTTGCAAACAACATAATTCATTCTTCAAGACCGAAGAGCGTATATATCTATAAGTTTTCATTTTGGTTTTCATTTCTTTTTTTCTAAATTTCATGAAGGACGAGATCTTCATTTCATCATAAAATAAATACAAAGAACAATAGATGTATGTGGAAATAATATATATACATATATATATATATAACATCAATTAAATGACATGCTTAATATTAATCAGTGTAGGTATTTTTTTTTCAATAAGCTTTGCACACTTCACTTCATGACCAAAGCTACCTAAAGATACAACTAACATTTATTAGATGAAAAGAACAAGCAACTAACCCTAACTTTGACATATACCGCATGGATTCAAAAATTTTAACTTTCTTTTTTTATTTTTATTTTTCTTATGCACAATAAATATCAAGTTTAAAGTTAAGTTTGAATTTTAACCTAAGTATATATAATAGGAACTATATACAAAACCAAACATATATATAGAGAGAGAGAGAGGGAGAGAGAGATGTTAAGAACATAATGATACTCCTCACTTGTGATCCAAGTATTTTAAAATGATATATCCTTACTGATTGTTTAATTTCAACACAGTCATCCTCACATGATTCTTGCTTAAAATAATTACCTTTGGGAGATGAGGTTTTGTAAGCTTGAATCTCCTAATCTAGGGAATGACAATTTCAATTTGTCTTGAAAAACTGGATTTGCGTGAAACATCACTTTAAGATACTGCACCAGTTTCTCTCTTGCATCCAGTTTGTTTGTGTATTTAAAAAGTTCTTTGTATTTCCTGCGAATCCAAAAATGACTTAATGCTATCCAACAAGATTGATGTGATCAAGATAACATGTGAAACTGCTGGTACCTGAAGTTTTCTTTTTTATATAGAAGAAACAATTCTTTGGAAGTCTCTTCGTTCTTCGAGGCAATTACGTCGAGTTCTACAAAGATGTTATGCGCCTTGATCGAGTCACCCCTATGAGGAAAGAAAAGGACTAAGAAGAAGGATAGATTAATTAGAGCTATAATCTATGAAATCAAGTTCGAGTTCAAAAACTTACTCATCCAATGCCTCAAAATACTTCTGCTTACGGATTTCATAAAAAATCAATTCAGAAAGATTGTTGTCGCTTATTTTTGTGAAACAAGAGAGGTATTTTTCTACCTTGTTCCATTTCCCATTCATAATTAGCTCATTAAAATAACTCAGGTTGAAGAAGCAACCTGATTCGCATTCCAGCCTAATATTAACATCAAAAAAGCTAACAATGAGTATTTAAACAAAACACAAGCAATTTAGAAAATGTAACAAAGAACAAGCAGGAGGGGAATTTACTTATGAAGAGCCCCTTTAAACTGTTCCTCATTCAAAAACTGTAGAACTAGGAAAATGAGATCCTTGCTTATAGCTGGATTCATTTGCTCTAACTTTAACCAAACACCTACAGCTTATCTTCAATGGAGTCAGGTAAAAGTATGGATTAGTACATCCTGTAGAAAAATTTACCGTGCAAACTAACTAGAATATTAATTGTTTAAGGAACCCTAATAATAGAACAAAAACCTGAATTATATAGATGTGCATATAGACTCAAGCAGAAAAGCAACATCAACTTTGAAAAAGGAAAACACGTGGTCAAGCAGACATGTAAGAATAAAGTCGAACAAAGAAAAGAAATTATCAGAATTAACAGATTTAAGCTACACATATGCAAATTCTATATATATTTTATTTATTTTTCTGTCAGAAAGTTTGAACTAAAAACCCTAAATCCATTAATCAAGTGAAAGCAAATGAAGTATGCAATTTTCATAACTAAATAAAATAAAAAACAAACAAACAAAAAAAGTATATAGGGGAGGTGAAATCGAGTACATCATTATATAAAAGTGGGGAAAACATCAAATTGAAGTCCAAAAAAGAAAAAGAAAAAAAGAACATCTAATAAACAAATCTGATCATTATATATAATTTTTTCAAATAAAAATTGTTTGCCACAACAACTAAGATATAAACCCGAAATCAATTGACAACAGGAAAGAAAATTACATCTGCAATTATTGATAAAATAAAATTAACAATGAAAATAAATTTAGCAACATCAACTTCAATGGGAAAGAAACTGTAAGCAAATATGCACTCGGAACCTATGGTCATACAGCATAGGTTAGCCGTAGAACCAATCAAATGATAACAATCAAAACTAGCAGATCTGTGCAACAAATATGTTAATCTTATAACTATATTTCAAATAATTATTTTCTTTTTCCGATCAAATGAGCTAAGCCCTAAATCAATTAATCAAATGAAAGCAAATGATGTATTCAATTTATAAAAATATATATCACCCAGAACACAAATGTGAAAACAAAGAAAATCTTTACCAAGGAGATAAAAAAACATTCATACAGCAAATCAAACAAATATAAAACGATCAGGTTTACCACATTTGTGAAATCTACTAGTCGAAAACGTTTTACCATCAAGAATGAGTAGAAAAGAAAAAGGAAACAAATAAAAATCCCAAGAAACAAGATCCACCGTATAGAAGTTGAGGGTAAAGATTTATTACTTGCAAAAACTCTTTGGATGAACACAAACACTCTATACAAGAAAGATTCCTTTCTCAATTATAGAAGAAAATAACTAGAATAGAGAACAAAGAAATCTTTCTCTCTCTACAGACTCTAGATTTCTCTATTCTCTCTCTAGGAGTAGACCAATTGAATGAAATACAACTACGACCAGCGCAGGATTTATAGCTGGGAAAATGAATTGCACATTGCATTGTAAGGACACACATTATTTCAAGTTGCCCAGGTGGTTGATTAGGGTCCTGCTGTAAAAGACGTTATTTTGATAATTAATTTGGATTTTGTAAATCTTAAAAGTTCATTTTAGAAATTTTATCCCCACTCTCATTTATTGGAGGATGAACAACACATTCCTATTCACATTGCAACACTTGGATGAAGGGTTAGTTCTAATAAGGTATACTATCTATGATTAAACATTTACAGAATTAATGATAAGGGATAAACTACTATGAAAAATAACTACTATTTTGAAGATAACATAAGGAAACATTTTTATACATAAATGAAAAGTAACATAATGAGAATCTAAAAATATTGGGGATTATTCAATCCACAAAGAATTACATGACTTTTATGAAACAATTTAACACGAGATATGAAATATTTTGAATATTCGATTTGTTGTAATATGAGAGATGAGATATTTTGAAGCTTTGATTTGTTGAATTTGACTAATTTCAATATAACAGAAGGGAGACTTTGATATATGTTGAATTTTAATATCACTTTTATGCATTCCCATGTTTTCATATTTTGTCCACTTATATATTTTCTTTTAGCTATTTAGAAATTAATATGATATCAAAGATTTTATAAGAATTGCACTAAAAAGGTAATTTAGATTTCACATATATCATCTATGAAAATAAATTTAAAAATCTCAATGCAATCAATAGCCTTCACTAAACCATTGGTTTATCCGCCGTTGTAGAATATCCATATACAAATTGTACTATGCATTTAAACCCATGTACAAAATGTCTATGTTTATTTTTATATTTTATTCTAATGTGGCTTTGTCACCACTCAGAACAATTTGGACAAAAGCTACCGTTAACACTTATGCATTGGAGCGTATGCATTGAAGCACATTTATTACTCCCCTTCTTTTCAATTATAATACGTATATGTTACTTGCATCCCATTTATTTCCTTTGTTGGCACCACTCTCTTAATAAATCAACTATTTTGATGTTTTAAGGTAACATGACAGTTGGCATATTCCCCATCGGCGTTGAAGGCTTAACATACAAGGTTGAGCTGAGCGCAAGACCTATTAGCTTAAGCTTTCAAGTAAAGTTGGGCTTTAACAGGTGTATTAGTCATTTAGAGATCTCCTCAAACTCCCTCATAAACTGGCATCAAGATAAAAGGATATGTTAAAATAGATTTTGAATTTACGATATCTACAACCCTTGAGTTCGACAATAATATTTGGATGTCTATCAAATTTATGTAGTAAGGGTTGAAGAGGGTCACTTAGGGGGTTGGAAAAAAAAGATTATTCTAATCTTTCGAATGATGCGTTGTTAGAAGTTCTTGACAAGAAGACGGCTTCAGGTATGTGGAAGGAGTCGGAGAAGTTTTATATGTCCAATGCTCTATTAGTTCTCAAGCTTCTATTTACTTTCTTCAATTGTCAGAAGGTATTGGAAGTCTCTCTTATGAAGGCCCTTAGGGGCAGTTGGTTGACAAAGAGATGTCGTTAACTATTATGTCTAAATGGAATGCAGTTTTAGGCAAAGCATTCAGTGATCTCAGTTTACCTTTGGTTTGTAGTTAGAGTATCCATGCATAAGGTTACGTTCCTAGTTTATATGTTAGGAGACACAAGCCATGGCAGAGAGTGTTAAATATGTCCTGTATCTGCAGACCAAAGATTGTGAAATGAAATGTTCTCTTAGTCCTACTTTATCTATCGATGGTCCTGCTAGGTACAAGATATCAAAAACATAAGTTATCTACGGTATATGATTGTTTGTCAGTGATATGGCACTATGTCTGGGATGTGACAATACATCATTGATATGCCAAGAGATATATGGTAGTTTTGTACTAGTATCACTAGGACTACTATATAACTTTGGTTTGAAGGTTTCAACTTCTAGTTGATTAGGATCACTCTATCCATGACTTGGAATTTCAAACAAACTCTTCTCTTGGATCATTCCGAAATTTGTAAATCATGTATAAATATACAAACACATTTAGACAATTCTCTTGTAATAATCCCCAGTTGGAATGATGACGCTTTGTTGGGTGGGGGGTGGTTGTGGAGGGTATTTCTTATTGGGATTCCTTAGAAGGCTCCGAATAATGTAGTTAGATTCCATTACAGCACCTCCAAGAGATAAAGCATAAATTAGACACTTGTAAGATAAAACTAATGTCTAAACGGTTTGAAAGAATTAACTTCGGAAAGTCTGCAATGATTAAGTCCTTAGATACAATGACAAGTGAGGGAATGTCAAAGTATATTACTACCACATCTTCACAAGTAAAGAAATTGCAAAAAAGCTACAACGTTGATACCTCAAGTCATCTAGTATTCTGGTGACACGAGTTGAGTCATTTCTTCGTGCAGTTCTTCATTGGATTGTACTAAAACTTTCAATATCTTTGACAAGAATGTCTAAGCCTTTAGCCTTCACACAAACACTGGTTCACCAAATTTCACTTAGTTGTGAGTTTCAGTTACATATTAAACAAAGAGTAAAATATCGATTTCAATAACGTGACAAACTTTACCTATGAAAGAATATTCTAGCATGTCTAGCATATTGTAATCAGAGATACTGTGATAAAATTAGGTAGAGATAATAGTTGACAATGTCAATATTTATCACTTAGGATCTAGAGTTTGTGTTATATCTATGACACTACGATCATTGTAATCTCTTGAAGAACCTAATAGAATGAAACCTACATCCCCTGGACTCCATGATAAACTCTTATATCTATTAATTCCTTATCGATAATACTATGTTATTATGTGGTTCTATATGGTATCAAAGCTTCATGCTAATGTCGTTTGATTTTGGATTCTTTTTTAATTCCACTTCTCTCTATCATGCCTCAAGCCAGTAATCTCGCTTCCTACTTTTCATTTAGAATGTATCATGCGCATGATTGAAAAATTCTCTTTCTTGAAGATCTAGAAGCCCCCAAAGGGACAAAGAAACCATTATTATTCTCTTTCTTCATAATTGTAAACATTTTATATGTAATTTCTGTTTAAGAGCTTATATTCCTTACAGGATTTCCAGCCTTCTTCGCCTAGATGCTTTTCTTGAATGCATATAAACAAAACAGGTAGATAAATACATACAAAGATTAGGGTTATAATGGTACAAATAATACATGCCCATGGATGGCCAAATAGAAGATCATAATCATCTCTCACATGCATAGGAATGTCTAAATGTTCAATGATTTGTAAACAATGGACTTGGAACATATCCTATGTGTTTCAGTCGCTGGCTTTATTGGTTGAATTGTAATGATTTTTTTACCATATGCATATTTTAGAAGGCCATAAAAAATGGGGAGAAAATCTTAATCAAGATGAGCACTTCTCATCAATCCATGCTCATCTTGAGGATAGTGTGGTAGGATTAGGTAGAGATAAGGGTTGATTGTGTTACTCTTATCACTTAAAATATAAAGTCAATGTTATATATACATATATATATATATATATATGTTATTATGTATTTCAATATGGCATCAGAGCTTCTTGCCTAACATCTTTTGATCTTAGGTTACTTTTTTGTTTTCCACTTATTTTTATCATGCCTCAAGGCAAATACTCTAGCTTCCTACTTTTCTTTAGGCATGTTATCAGAAGAATTCTTTTTCTCGAAGATCTACTAAATTGGAAGACCTAAAGGGGACAAAGCACCATAATTATTCTCTTTCATCGTAATTATAAATTTTAGATGTAATTTTTTCTTTCAGATGTAATTTCCTTCTAGGATTTCTAACTTTCTTTGCCCATATGCTTTTCTTGAAAGTATATGAACAAAACAATGAGATACATGAATTCAGACTTTTAAGTCATAATGGCATAGTACATGACCTTGGCCTGGGACAACCAACCAAGACTTTTTACTCATCTCTCACATGCATGGGACAGTCTAAATGTTTAGTTACTCGTTGAAAGAATGAACTAGGAAGATCTCATAGACTGCTTTCGCCCCCTGCATTATTGATTAAGGTGTAAAGGTTTATCTGCCAGATGCATTTTTATCAAGGGAAAAAAAGACTTAATTATAATGATCACTTCTCTTCAATCCATGCTCATCTTGAGAGGTATATTAGACAATATTCCAGCATTAGAGATAGTGTGAAAGGATAAGTTAGAGATAATGGTTGACAATATGGTGTGTATGTGTATATATATTATTATTAGAATATATTATTAGTATTATTAGGTTATACTATTATTAGAACTTGGTCACCAAGTATGCTTGGTGCTTACACATACTTGGTGACCACACATATTTGGTCACTACTCTACTTACATGGCCACTACTCAACTTGTAGCCTATATTTGGCTTTATTACTCTTTGTAATAAAATAATAACAATATTCAATACATCTATTTTATATCTAACATGGTATCAGAGCTATGAATATCTGAGGTTTTTTTTCTCTCAAAAAAAAAATTAGAGTGGGGTTTGCTAGGCTCTGCTCATCATGCCTATATTTTTTATATAATTTTCTGGTCATTTTCTTCTAGATCAAAGTTTATGTGTTAATGCACGCTTGTTTCAGTTGGACTTAAAGCATTTTTTCTTGATGTTAGTTATTGTTGGAGATTCTTTTGGGGTACTGTTGTCATACTTTGCACTAGAAGAGGGTTGTTTTGAGCCATTTATTTTGTGTATTTTGTGGAAATTAGTTGGGGATGTTTTTCCTTTAAGCTATGTGAGGGGCCGCTGAGAGTGAAATGTTTGGTGTGCAACTGATTTTAGGACTTCAACTAATATTACCGAGTTCTTGTCATCTTCTAGTCACCAAATTAGAGGGGGTTCAGAATTATCCACAGTGGCACAAAATTGTGCGCTGGCTCTACTTGGTCACAACCAAGGAGACCATTTAACCAAAACATAACTTCCCGATGCCGCTTGGAAAATGGTCAATGATGCTTAATTATATGGAGAGTCATGTTGTGGATATGGTTATTCATATTAAGGCTGAAAAAATTATGGGACTACTTAGGAGGTTTTGTATCTCGCCCATATATACGATGCGTCTTAGGAGTTGTACAGAATTCATCGCGATAGGCGGCCACTCACATAGTTCTTTGCTGCTTTCAAAAAGGTGTATGACGAAATGAACTCAATACTTCCTATCTCTGCCAATGTCGCCAAAATGCAGGCACAACAAGAGCAACCGGATGTTATGGGATTTCTTAGCGCTCTTGAATTTGATGTTGTTCACTTGCAAATTTTTGGTAGTACTATAGTACCTTCACTTACAGACACTTTTGCTCGTGTGTTACGTGTCTCCCGTGATATCGCTTCTACAGTTCCTGGCTCTAACAAGTCTGTCTTTACTGTTTCTTTTGGGCGAGGCGGGGGTCGTGATAGTACCCGTGGAAAATTTGGTGGTCTTAGTGGAAGACGCACTCGTGGAGGTTTTGGAGGCAGGGGAGTAGCGGAGGACGAAATCAGAATCAACTGAATCAGTCGTCTGACGACAATAGACCACTGCATGATTTGTTTTTATTATGAGGAACCAGGCCATGTTCATAAATTTTGTAGGCATCTCCGAAAACAACCTCGGTTTGCTAATATAGTTGCTAGTTCCGAACCTTAAGTATTTGTTATTCCTTCATCTGATGAAAAGGCTGTTACTATGACTCCTGATGATTATACTGCCTTCACCCAATATCAGGTTCCTCGACATGCATCATCTACTTCCACTGCAACTCTTGCTCAGACAAGGTAATGCTAGTGTCTGTCTTACTATATCCTTCCCTTGGGTCATTGACTCTAGGGCATCCGATCATATCACAGGTACATCTAGTATTCTTTCTAGTTTTCAACTTATCTCTACTAGTCCTAAGGTCACTTTAGTTGATGGCTCTACAGTCACTGTAAAAGGAACTGGGGCTGCCACCATTAGTCCTATATATTTGCCTTCTACCTTATATCTGCCTTGCCTTCCTTTCAATCTTGTCTTTGTCAGCAAATTGATGAATATGTATAATTGTTCTGTAACCTTTTATCCTGATTATCGTGTTTTTCAAGATCTTATGACGAAGAAGACGATTGGTAGAGCTTGTGTTGTGGGAGGCATATATATGTTCAACCAAGCTATTCCTTGTCCCCTTGCTTGTTCTGGTGTTGCTTCCCCTCTTCAAATTCACTGTCAGTTGGGGAATCCTTATCTAGCCAACCTGAAGAAATTAATGTCTGGTTTAGGCTCTTTGTCTAGTTTAGATTGCGAGTCTTGTCAATTTGGATCCATCTAGAGCGGTTTGCAAATCCATTTGATTTGGTACATTATGTTGTTTGGGGATGTTGTCCCATTGTGTCTAATCTTGGATTTCGGTACTTTGTTACATTTGTGGATGATTATTCTAGAGTTACTTGGAATCAAAAATCTTTACTGAGTTATTTTCTGTTTTTTCTAATTTTGTCATTGAGAAACAAACTCAATTTAGGCTGCACAATTCGTATGTTACATAGTGACAATGTTTTAGAATACTTTCCATTTCCTTTCTCTACTCTTATGTCTCAGAAACGCATTATTCATCAGTCTTCTTGTACATATACACCACAACAAAATGGTGTTGGGGAACAAAAAAAATCATCATCTTATGGAGGTTACTAGGGCTTTACTCTTTGATATGCATGTTCCTCGGCCCTTTTGGGCCTATGCAGTCTTAAACTGCATGCTATTTAATTAATTGCATGCCTTCATCTGTTTTGTGTGGTGATATTCGCTACACTACTTTACTCAAAAAGGTTACCGGTTATTCCCCAGATCTTAAACTATATTTTGCTAGCTCTGATGTTACCTTTTTTGAAAATATACATTTCTCTTCTCAGCCTCATTCCCAGTTTGACTTAGATGAGGAAATAACTACTTACATTGTTTTAGACTATTTCTCCAGTTGTTCCTCAAACTCAACCAGTACCACTTGTTCGCCATGTGTACAATCTGTGGCCTCAGACAGATATATTCTTCCCACTGCTACAGCTTCCGATCCTTCACCATCATCAGATGATCCTGCAAAAATATCATCATCTCCTAAGTTGTCTAATCTAGACAAACCAATTGCTCTTCGCAAAGGTACTCGATCTTGTACTCACCATCCTCTTTTTGTTACTATCTCATACACTGGTATTTTTTTCAAATATCATAGTTATCTTTCTACTATTTCTGCCAACCCCATTCCCAAAAGTGTGAAAGAGGCATTATCTACAATGGAAGAAGAAATGGTAGGTTTGGAGAATGGGATCTTGTGATACCTCCCCCAAAAATATCAGTTGTTGGTTGTAAGTGGGTCTATACTGTGAAAGTGAATCCCGATGGCTCTTTAGCTCGCCTTAAAGCACGCTTGATTTCCAAAGGATATGCCCATGGTCCTGGAATTGACTATTTTGAAACTTTTTTCCAATTGCTAAAATGTCTTCTGTTCGATTGCTCATTTCTATAACAACCTCTTATCATTGGCCTTTGGCTCAGCTTAATGTGACAAATAAATTTTTACACGGTGATCTCAGCGAAGTGGTTTATATAAAGCAACCACCTGGTTTTCTTGCTCACGGATAGTCTAGGCTGGTTTGCAAGCTAAAGAAGTCTGTACAGTGTCTCAAACAATCACCTCGGGCGTGGTTCGAATTTTTTTTGAAGGTTATACTTAAGTTTGGCTTACTACGATGCACTAATGATCATTCTATATTTCATAGTGAAAATTGTAATGAGAGAATTTTATTGCCTGTATATGTTGATGACATTGTAATTACAGGAGATGATATACAAGGCATCAATGATCTCAAGTCTTTCTTAATGCAGCAGTTTGAGACCAAGGATTTAGGTCGTTTAAAATATCTTTTGTCATTGAGGTCGCTCAATCCAGCAAGGGCATTTTTCTCTCCCAAAGGAAATATGTCTTAGACCTACTTGAGGAAAAAGTCTTACTCGGCTCCCGTTCGGTTGACACACCCACTGTTTCCAGTCAGAAATTAACTACCACAGGGAGAGAACTATTAGAAAATCCGGAAAGGCATCGAAGTTTGATGGGAAAGCTTAATTATCTTACTGTCACTCGTCTGGATATTGCATTTACAGTCAATGTAGTAAGTCGGTTCTTATCTACTCCTCAAACCTCCCACTAGGATGCAGTGGCGTGTATTTTAAAGTATCTCAAGGGTGTACCTAGGAAAGGCTTAGTCTTACGGGATCATGGTCACTTGCGTATCGAGGGTTTTTCAGTTGCGGATTGGACAGGGGGCATCCTGATAAACGCTCCATTACTGGATATTGTGTTTGCTTTGGAGGAAATCTTGTCTCATGGAAAAAAAGCAAATTGTTGTGGCCAGATCTAGTGCAGAATCTGAGTATAGAGCAATGGCTCAAGTAACTTGTGAATTACTATGGTTACAACATTTGTTAACTAAACTGGGGTTCACTGACATAGTTCTTATACAATTATGGTGTGATAATCAAGTAACTTTTCACATTGCTTTTAATCCAATGTTTCAGGAACGAACTAAGCACATAGAAGTTAATTGTCGTTTCATTTGTAAAAAGATTCAAGCAGGAATTATCCTTACTAATCATGTGAAGACGGGAGATCAGCTTGTTGGCAGTGTTCAAAAAAGCTTTGGGAGCTACTAGAATATTTTTTATCTGTAGCAATTTGGGCATGATTGATATCCATACTTCGACTTGAGGGGGAGTATTATAATATATTATTCAATACTATTATTAGAACTTGGTCACCAAATATACTTGGTGCCCACACATACTTGACTACTACTCAACTTTACTTGACCAATACTCAACTTATAGCCTATATATAAGGCTTTAGTACTCTTTGTAATAATATAATAACAATATTCAATACATCTATTTTATATCTAACATATATATATATATATATATATATATATATATATTTCTAATACTATGTTATTATTTGATTCTATATTATTAGTTTGATTCTTCATTTCAAAATAAATCTTGATCTAAAATTAGTAGCCAACTTCAACTATGATGAAACCTAAAAGATACATCTCAGTGTCTAAGAAGTGGCCACTATGCACTAAGTTCTCACATTTGACATTTGGAAGAATATTCAAGTTTGTTGCTCAAGCTTTCTTTAGAATGATAAAAACAAACAACTATATCGGAAACAACATAATTTAATAGTTATAAGGAGTGAGGAAAGAGAACTTACATATGAGCAGTTTTTTTAGGTCTTCCTCATCACAGAACTGCAAAATCAAGTAGATGAACTATTTAATGAGTGACATCCCCACGGTTGCCTCCAGACTTTCCAATTTTGGTTCTCACGAGGTAAATGTTAAACTGCCAAAAAGAGACATAAAATTGGAGGGAAAGGGCACACAGGTATTTGTGTACGTATATGTATATGTATATGTATGTATTAGATCCCCTATATATGCACAATGAAAATGTATCTTAAGACAGGAGAATAATACAGGTCATTATCGGATATGACATGCAATGCCTCCAAAAAAAATAGCACCACAGTGAAATCAATATCAAACTATCCGAAAGTGGATTTATACAAGCATATTATATGTCACAATCAGGTCAAATACGAGACTAAATTTGCCAATAATTTATTAAGCAGATACCAGATTTATTGCTGAATGAATCAAATTTAGTAAGACTAAAAAGAATAGTTAAAAAATTAGAAATTAAGTGGGCCCTGATCTAGCATAAATGGCTTCAAATCAACAAAAGAAACTTCATGGAGAAAAATCTTTTTTTTTCAAATGGAAAAAATAATTTATTTCTGAATGTACAAACTGAACCCAGAAAAGTTTTGGATACAAATTTAGCATAATACAAATTAACTACTTCTTCATAACTGACCTTTCTTTGTCACTTAGCTTCATAATGATATGAAACAAATCACACGGACAGTCTGAAACATCTTCTGAAACTCAGCTCCATTGTATGCACAATGATCAAATGAGTGCAAAGATGCATCCCATGCAGAGTATAAATGAAATTACTGCAGTTTGTCAGAACTGCCCATAATGTAAGCCTTGCTGCCTGAAACAAGCCTCCCAAAATAACTATTTTTTGATCAATCTATATATAGTCTCATGAGACCTTTAATTTCACAAATCATAATTCCACTGAATGTTAAGCATGTGAGGTGGACATCCAGGAGCTTCATGACCCTTCAAAGGACTGGAAGCTTAGTGAGTAAATATGACCGAAGTTTCAATTGGTTTGTTAAAAGTGCCACCTAAAATCAACAGCAGACATGAAACAGATGGTGAACTTCTTGTATGAAGACCTTCACACTTCTTTGATGATTAAGGGATTCAGACATTTTGAGCACATTGAAAGTTTGATGTTAACCCCCAGTTGAAAGGCTTGAATTTTTCTGCACTGGTATTTCCTTCCACCATGTATACTATAAGTTGCAAAAAACGGCTATCCAAACATCCCTCATCATGGCAACTCAAATCAACCATACTTAAGCTTTAAATTGCATAGCTATGCTCCATCGTCATTTTTTCTTCACAACATTCAGAAACTCTGTTTTGATTGCAATTGACAGCAGAAACATTCTGCCATGACAGTTGCAATAACACTCCCCTAGGGATAAAACATAGCAACAAAATGAGACGCCATCTTAGAATCTATTGACACCACACACCAAACTGTTACTTGGAAAGCAGCACCGAAAACTCCTGCTTAAAGTATAGCCATCAACCTCATTTTTAGGATGTAAGCTCTGCTTAAAGTATAGACATTAACCTCATCTTTATTTACCATCAAAGATACTGCTGCAAATAAAAT
The DNA here is from genome assembly GCA_020205505.1 of Panax japonicus. Taxonomy (NCBI): domain Eukaryota; kingdom Viridiplantae; phylum Streptophyta; class Magnoliopsida; order Apiales; family Araliaceae; genus Panax; species Panax japonicus. Next base: position 74,310,061 of record CM035110.1, read on the forward strand.
GGCCACAGTTGAGTTATGAATAAGAAAGGAAGATGTCAGATGCTATACCATTTAAGCAGAAAACAAAGGTGAAGTTTGTTTTTCCAGGTAATACAGCCTTTTTTGCCAGCTCCGTACAGTCCCACCAGTACAATCATCATGCCTCCACGTCCCCTTCTGTTTTCCTCGCATCTTTGTGGGAAGAGTTAACTTCTTGAATGAAATCTTTGAATTTCTTCCAAATCTATTGTTCCTCCTCTTCGTGCTTATGATCAAGCCTATATCTCTGCTTAAACTATATTTCTTTCAACATCTTCATAAATTTCATCACTGTCTACGATTTGTTCTTCTACATACGCTGAACAATTTCGTCTTTTTACAACCTTTTTTCCTTTCTTTTGTTTTTCTTCCACACTTGTTTTCATTGCTTTTCTTGATTTTTCTGTGCTTCCTCTAATCCAAACTAAAATTTTGGTGCCCGTGTTCTCTTTGTTGACAAGTTCTTTCTCAATGTATTTTTATGTGATGAACTTTTTTACTAAATAAACACATCCCAATTACATTTCAGCACTTCTTTTTCCTGGTACCTCCTCTTTTCCTTCTTATACACTTTGACCAACATATTTTCTTTCTTATGTCAATCCAGTTTTCTCCTTGTGGGAGTCCACTTTTTGGTAATCCACCAGTCACTAAAAGACCGATATTCTCCAGAATTTCGGAAACTTTCTCCACATGTTTTACGTCTTCCCATCCTATGTGAATATTCCAACTGTCTTGGGAAATCTTTTCTATCTTTTGCAAATCCATCAATATCCTGTTCATCTTTTCTGCCATCTGATGGTCTTCCTTATCAGCGAATTTTCGCCTTTCAAACATATCCTCCTCTTCCTCCATGATTGCCAACTCATTAACTCTGGTCTTGTAAATCTTCGATTCAAATTCCATTTCAGTTACCTCATCAATTTCCTGAACCCCTATTTGAATCATTAAAGTTAATATATTTATGTATACTTCACCATTGCTAGTAGCTTTCCGCATGAGCCAGCTATCCTTTCATGATCTTTTTCGGTCATACTTTTACCGGAATCCCACTACATCCGATCTGTATATATCTCTTATTTTTCAACTCTTCCACCGTCTTTAAAACCTTCACAAAATTTTCTACCATCTTTTCTATATTCACCTCCAACGTTGTTGATTTTTCATATTACACACAATTATCACACCCTACATTCTCCACCTTACCTTATTAGTTGCTTTTACTTCAATTTTATCCATCATTCCTAATATTTCCTTCAATCTTTTGGTGCTTTTCAAAATTAATATCCAAGCACATCACTTCAAAATTCACTTCTCCCAGAATTTTTGGCCTTTACTTTGGTTGCCAGTTGTGTTCTTCCTCCATTTCGCTGTTCACACTTTGATTCTTCATATCTTCTTTCAACCTCAATTCTCTTCATGTGAATTCAACCCCGTATCTTTCTATTCATTATCCAACATTCCATCTTGCTTGCGTTCTTATCCTAATATCCTAGCTTCTCTGCTTGTCTGACCTTCTGAAACGTTACGAACAGGGTTACCAGGGAACCCTATCCGCCCTGCTGTTTGTGAACTGGAAACTATCGTTCTTCTGTATTTCACCAATAGGTAGGGTTATTGGTAAGCCTGGTTAAATCTCCAATAGTGATTCAACTCGCTTCTAAATCAGTTAATATTCCAATATCCTCCAAAGAAATTCTTCATAATCTCCTCCGATATCCTGCATCGTAGCTTAGCTATATATAACTTTTTCCAATCATGCCTTATACTTCTCCTATATTAGTACATGGGATTTCTTCACTGAGATTCTGAATCTGATTTTCAGGCAGCATCTCTCCATCTTAATTTGGATGAGGAATTTCGTCAAACACTTGACAGGCATGTCTATGGGAAGCTTGCGACTGCCCATAAATTGAAAGGGGGTCTAAGAAAAGATTTCAGAAATAAAGCTTCATTTTTACAACCCCCAACAGCAAATTCAAGTTTTCTAGCCAAATACTACATGTTTTCCCTTACTTTCTTCTCCATGAAATCACTGAGTTAAAAAAACAGAGAACGCAAGTAATTAATTGATACGACGACTAACGACATGCGTACGGTATATAAAAATAAAAATTAAATTTCTCCTCCGTAATCATTACTCCCTCCGTCCCAAATTAACTGCTCAGTTTTGATTTTTTTAAGTCAAATTGATTATTTTTAGAATTAATAATTAAGCATATATAAATATATTTCTAAAATTATAAAAATTAGGATTAGTAATAAATTGTATATACTTTCTTTTGGTTATAATCTCTTTACCTATATTTTAGCAAAAATAGTAAAAAGATTAGTTTTAAAAATGGTCAATTTGACTTTAAAAAGTCAAAACTGAGCAATTAATTTGGGACGGAGGGAGTATTTGTTTTAACATTTTTTTAGTTGTTATATTCTCTTTATGAAAATTGGATATCATTCTAATCAATTACCTAATATTTTTTTTTTACTGGAAGTGAAGAAGGAAAAATAAGTTTTGCAGAAAATAGTTTGTCAAATAGTATGATACAGATATCTGTTCCATATTTATAAAACCATGACTTTTAAATATAATTTATGTTATCAAATATAGTCTTAATATTAGTTAAGAATTCAATTGGAGTGATATAATATTAAAAATGATAGTAAAATGTAACATCATGTCACTTTCTCATCTCCATTATATTTATTTTTTAATTTCTCTCGATACACATTCAACAATGCAAATATTATGTTTAGTGACAAAATAACCGCAAACAATTAACAACAAAATAAAATTCGTCGCATCGTCAAATGTGTATTAGGAAAAATTAAAAAATAAGTGTATTGAAGGAGATCCTAATACCATTCTTACCAAAAGTAATGAAACATTTGTAAGTCTAAACATACTCGAAAATCTATTTTATCTAAACAATTCATTCAAAGGTTGAAATGTAACATATTAAGTAGACCTGACAAACTTGGCCCAAGCTCGCAGGTCAGACCGGGCTTTGGATTTCAATTTTTTAGCCCAATAAAATCCAGACCTTTTTGATCCTTTCGTTTTTTACCCCACCCGTTTGGGCCCATTTTTATCCTATGGGCCGGTTCAACCGCCACGGGCCGAGTTTTGTGTTACAAAATTTTGACCTAATAAAAATCAAACCTTTTTGGCCTGGCCCATCACTCGCCCAGCCCGTTTAGGCTGAGCCCGCCCATTTGCCAAGTCTTAAGAATGTAGCGTGTATAGAGATCCCAACTCTAGCATCCTAAACATTATAAAGACTAGTAACCGAATAAACCATAAATAATCTAAATAGTTGTGGACGGCAACAAGTCCCAATCTATTATCTATTATATATTATATAATTAAAAATACAAAAGAATATATTTTTTACGCTCATAAAATTTATTATGAAGAATGAGTCAGTTCAGTCAGTGCAATACAAATGGATTGGCAAGATAACATATTATGAAGGTATCACAATGAGATGTCATGCAAAGGGGAGGGGAATGGGAGGGGAGCAACAAAGTTTAAAACAATTACATGGTTGATTTAAAAAAAGATCAAACTGACAACCCCCTATTGCAGTAAATATAGATATTACAAATTCATCCATCCACTTTTGTAGCAGCAGCAGATGCATAACTTACACTGCTGTCTCTCATGTTTTTGCACTGACTGGACTGCTCATATCTAAGGAAATTGATCTTTATCTTTATCGAGCTGTTCCTCAACATCTGGTTTCAATTTGAAAGACGAAACGATAAAGAGCGTTAACAAACCACTTGATGCGGTTGAACAGACAATAGAACTATGGAATTTATGAAGAAAAAAAAATTATTTTGAAGAAAATAACACCAAAACACATACAAGTAAATAGAGAGAGCAAAAGGAAGAAAGTTATGGCTTCAAGTTTACTAATTCATATTACATTAATAAATTTCCCTTTCTTCTGTATATATTTACTCTTGTTTTTTGGTGGTGGTGGAGTGAAGGAGAATAGAATGAGAACCAAGCCAACTGCATGTTTTATCTTTTGACTTCATAATTCAGTTCATTAGACTTCCTCTGTCCTATTTGAAAAGTCTCATTTGTCAATTTTTACTATTATTTTGGTCCACAAAAAGAGCCTTCTTTTCATTAGTAGAAGAATAAAATGACGCAACGTTCTCGAGTTATCACTACTAAACTAACAACTTATTACTTTTAGGAGTAGACATGGTACAAAGAAACATCCTTAATGTCTGCAAATTTTGCAAATGAGACTCTTTTGTGGAATGGAAGGAATATTTGGCATTTTTTTTAAAAATAAATAAATAATTGCATCATCCTTTAGACTATGTTTGTGAGTTTTGTTTCGGAGGGAAGGGAAGGAATGGGATGGGAAGGGAAAGTTCTTCCTTCCAAATTTTTTGGAAAGAAAAACTTTCCCTTCACATCCCTTCCCTTCCCCAAAATAAAACTTACGAACAACGGGCTAGGCATGTGGAGAATGGACGGCCGCCTTAGGTAGCTAACAATATAATTGCCTTCAAAGTTTGAGACACTTTAGCAAGGGGTTAGTGGGTTTCCATTTTTTCACAACTTATTTCATCATCATAACTTCCAAAATAGAGGAAAAATGTTTTGATACTTACATGGAGAAAAACACTTATTGGATGGCGCCCACAAATAGTGTTGTCAGTCTCCAATAGATATTGTTTAAACGCATCTGCATCTCCGGTTTCAATTATATCCATGCCCATCCTGTCCAGTGCCTCGATAGATTTATGGATAGCTCCATGTTTTCGATCGTAATGCGTGTAATCGAACCTAGCACAAATAATGAGTACTAGAATCCTAAATATGGGTTTTGCAATTGAATATCAGATACATTGGATAAAAATACAAGAGGCTGGAATATAAGGGGAAAAAAATGAAAATAATCAACAGCCTAACAATATGCAAAAGACGAAATACGAGTTTTACCACATACTTAAATAGTTCAATGACATTCCTCAAAAAAAAATTAAAAAAAATATTTCAATGACAATTTTTAAAAAAATAATTAATTTGGTCAATAAAAATTTAGAGAGGATGTAGCCTGCTCATAGTAAGGCAAATCTATACACAGCAAAGATGAAATGCCAAAAGAAATGTGTTACATGACTAAATAAATTTTAACAACAAAGCTGATGCTGAGAAAACACTTATTCAATGGAACATACCGTGAGCCCCAGTGACAGAAATCTGAGGATACAGAAAAGAAATTATTTGGGTCATCAACATATTTGGCCAGCAATCGTCCAAACATAGCTTCATTTTCAGCATTTAGAGCGCCGACCAAGATTGGAACAATTTTTACTGTATACCTACATTGGTATATATAAAAATTATTCCATATTAGTAATCAAGAGAACTTTAGTTCGGAAGATGACATACCCATGGAAGACTTTAGCAAGATATGGTAGGTGCATTTCCATGCTATGTTCGGCCTCATCAACTTGAAAATCCATAAATTCAAATTTTCCTGTAGCCTTTAGCTCTTCATTGACTGGCATATAACCAACTCCAGAAGTCAATGAGATTTATTTAAGAAGTAGAGCTTAAACATCAGTAGAAAACATGCACTTGTTTGAATATATAGGTAAATTGATATACATGTGTGTGAGTGTGTCTTTTGTGAGTGTGGGTGTGTGCGTGCGTGTGTGTGTGCGCGTGTGCGTGTGTGCATGTGTACTAAAAGAGAGAGGGAGAGAGGTCAACGAAAGGACCATGAGGCCCACATGCGGTAATGTGCAATGCTTTAACGCAGCTCAATTATTGCCTGCTGCCACTTATCTAAAGTGTGCAAAATGTTTCGCAAAGACTTTGCTAAGTTGTTTGGCTAAATTCTATTCTAAAACAGGGTGAGGGAGGGAGAGACAGAGATAGTGGCTTCATAGAAAATACAGTTTTTCTTAAAACTGAGCACGCTGAGGTCACCAGGCGAGTCAGGCGACTAGTCTACCGCATATCTTCATCGACTTAAACTGTCAATTTCATGTGATGAAAGAAAAACAGAAAACTACTTTTTTTCCTTTTCAGGTAATTCTGTGTGTATTCCTAGCAGCCCTCTCAGCGGGAGAAAACCAGAAGTGAGACTGTTCATATAGAAGAGTCTTTGTAAATCTTCACATGCTCTTATAAAATTCCCCAACTACCAGAACCAAAGCCAAAAACTGTGTTTAATAGATTTATAATGTTATCAGATGCCAGTCTCTTACAAGAAAATTATGGAAAACGAATGCAATGAAAAATTGAAGTTACTATACCTTCCAGATCTATAGGCAGGTCTCCTATTGGGGTCTTGTAAACAGTGGCTCTGGTAAGAGCACATTTTGGAGTATAGTAGTGGTGAGATGGACCAAGAAGAAAAACCCGAGAACTGGCAAAAACAAAGTTCCTCATGAACTACTAACAGGTAAACTTCATCATAACGATTTAAATATGACAGCCTCCCATTCTGAGACCACATGCTTAGTGAAAAATAAGAATATTAGCACATCTGTTCAAAATGTCAAAAGGAGGATAAATAAAAGATAAAAACTTACATATTACTTGGATCTATATTTCCAAATGCAAAAGCTGCTGCACGGCCTGAATAAGAATAACCTGCATGACTAGTGGGTTCAATTCCACCACAATGATTGATAAAATACATTAGAACTATGACTGTAAACTCAATGATAAAAGTTGTGGTACATGATTACTTACGGTGCAATCACACCTCGCACATCTGGAGACTTATGCAGGCCAGAATCTCTAAGCCATCCATCAAGCTCTTCGGCTAGTCTTTTGGCTGACGAAGGAAAGAAAATGCAAAAATATCAAGCCAACTTAAAGAGAACATCTTATGCCCAGTCAGTACTCTCACCTAAATACGGGTGATTGAATTAATTCTTTAAAACCAGTAACACTTAGAAACACAATCTATATTACATTAATTTCTCATGATTTGTATAATATCATACAAGGCCAACAGGACAAAAGTACAAACAGATATAGGATAAGTATCCGATATGAAACTCAGGTCAAATCCCAAGTCCGGAACAAATCTTGGGTCAAATCCCAAGTCCAAATCGAATTCATCCAAATAAGGTCTTAAACCACTAACCCAATAGTATCTTCTTAGGTCATCTTAGCTCAGGCTCACTCAAAAGGTCATGGCTGAAGGTATTATTGTTAATAACTTAATTCCTTATATACCGAAAAAAAAATTCATATTTTTCAATGTGGGATTGGGGTGTTACACGATATTTATTATACATGCACCCAGCAAGCATGTTAAGCATTGCATGTTAATTACATATTATTACATGGACATATTGGCTAGTTAGAATTCATCCTTTTTCATATCATGAATGGAATGCATTGCTTCAAGGACAAATAAGAAAGACAGCTTGAGAAGCAGCCTATTCGCTTGACGAAATTTTGTGTCAAGGATCAAATGAAAGAAATGAGTTGGGTCTTCATGCTCTTGGGAGTCATCAGCCATTCAGTAAATCTGGGAGAAGTTGAGAAGGGAACTTCGAATTGGGTACCCAAAAGCAAAAAGGCATGACCTTTAGCCAGGATGAGTAAGAAAGTGCTGACTAAGACAAGAAAAACACAAAGTCATCATATTCAGTATTAACAATCACAAGAATTAGTAGAAGCCTGGGAAAAACCCTCTGCCATTTACTGTCTTTCAATTAATTGTCCCGTAATTAAAAATAGCAACTTTTTGAATTTCCAGAGCCATGATATTCTAAAACTTTCTGTTCTTACTCTTTTTAATTGTCCCTTTATCTTCCGAACAAGGACAGTTCAAGGGCCTCTTGGAAGACCAAACTAGTCTCCGTGCACATGTTTAATTTCGCCCTCATGCTAAAAATAGCGACGAAGGAAAGGCAAAGTATGAGTTGAGCTCAAGGACCTCACATCTTTAATTACATAGAATGTTATGCTGCACTATATCGGAGATACTTGATCAGTGGAAGCATGGGTAGGCTAATCACAATTCCCGACTTAAGGCAGCATTTCAACTAGAAAAATATTTTGATCCATGAAATGATACAGGAAAAAGCAAAAACAATCTGAAACTCCAGTGAGTGCCATTACGCTCCAACAGCTGGAGCCAAGGATGACCCTGAAAATGGCCAAGTCATTACATGCTTAGCTACTACTATTAATTTCAAAGATCTTGGCCGATTACATTGGTGGTTGAGTTATGGATGTTTTTCAGATTATTAATATTTTAGGCCTCCAAGGCCAAGACGTTATGTCTTGGCTTTCAAAAGCCCCCTCTTTTTCTCTTTTTTTTTTTTATGTATAAAGCTCTCTCTCTCTCTCTCTTAAGATCTTAAATGTTCCATAAATGAGTTATATCCAACATAAACAAGCTAGTATCTAATGAAAAACTTGTGGTCAAGCTGACCTACCTACTCCGCATTACATGATTTTTCAAATTTATCTTGGAATTTTTTCTGCTACATTTGAGTTAAAGGTACACTCAAAATGTTATAATAAACAGAACACAGTCAGTTAATTAATCCATTCTTAATTATCTCCCTTAGAGAATTCTAGGGCTTGTTCACCACTGAAAACTTCAACTAAATCAGTCAGCTTGCAATGAAAGACATCACAAAACACTACATCCAATTAAACAATTTGAAATTCATTAAACAACTAAAAATCATCATATCCAAATTAAACCGTGAAACTCACTAACAATTCAAATATTTCAGTTAACTAAAAAGCTCATCACCGTCAAAACTATCCCAAGCCAAAAGATTATACTAATAAAGACATTCCATGTTCAAATTAGCATGATCAATCAATCATTTCAAGGTCAAACACACAGAATTACATAATAATTGCAATAATATTTTCAGACTTACGATTGTCAGTGTACCATGATCCTGCGTGTGATGCCCTCCTGATTTTCTCCATATTCTGAAGAACCCTAAGATATATAATTATCTGTGTTTATATAAAGTCTGGTATGTATTGATTCGCAGAGATTTAGTATTTAAGAGCTACAGATTCGAGAGGAAAAAAGTAGGCAATGCAAGTAAAGTGAAATTGACACGTGGCTATATTCTCTCTCCACTTTTACAGTTCACGAATCTACTGTGTCCCGGGAAAAAGTATAAGATGCCCTCATTTAAGTCATGGACGTGATGTCTCTACTTGGAAATGGGCTGAAGGAACCAACTTATAAGCTGGTTTTCACTATCACCCATTTAGCTAGAAATAATTATTTACTACTATTATTTACTTGAATGACTTATAAGTCATCTAAAATAAGTGAGTTTGACGAAACGTAAAAATACTTTTGTCTATGTTTTAATAGTCTTTACATCTTATTTTAATTTATAATTCATTTTAATCAAACACTTTTATATTTTATTTTAATTCAATTTTTAACTTACAAGTCAAAATAATATCGAACATTTTTATTTATAAATCACCACTTAAATAAGTCATTCTCAAAGACACATTCAAATATTCTTTTTTTAAATGAACATTATTTAAAAAATTAAAAGCCCCTTTTTTCCTTTTAAAATTCAAGACGAGAAGAGAGTAGTATTGAATTATTTTTTTAATTCTTGAAAAAAGTTGGTATCGAATATTACAAAGAAACATAGCAAATATTCCAATACAATAATAATCAAAATAGACTATGTTACCCATATTTAGAATTAAATAAAAGTTGAGTTGAAACAGAATTAAACAAGGGAAATGGAGAAAAGGGTAATCACCCATTTTCTACCTTATTAGATTTGTCTCTCCACCATCAAGTTATAACTGTGACATCTATAGGAGGCTGTACTATTGATAACTTCTCCAACTATACACAAGTGCTCAAATGGTTGCAACCAAGGCACCAAGCAAATTACAAATCACGTAGTCAATGATCTGCACAAATTCTGACAATACCCTTTTAAGTTGACCTAGGTACTCAACTCAAACCGTGAAGAGAATTCAAATGACAAAATCTTGAGTCTTTATATACTGCGAGAATGAACTTCCAAGGCTAAAAGGCTCCCTTTCAATCCAAAAGCAACTCTCATCGACATATTTTTTGTGTCTTGCCAAACAACGGATGACTAAAAGAAACCTGCAAAAACCATTCCAAATAATGTTCGGCTCAGTATAAAAGCAAGCTAGTTGACATCTCAGGTTATATTGATAACAAGATACTAGCAAAGCTAGGAAGCACCCCAGATAGAAAATCCTCCAAGATTTAATAGAAATAGGCAATCTTTAAGTTATATTGTTCTGATAACCACTATTCCATGGAAAGTCCTGGTTATAAGAAAAGCCCCTATTCTTCAAGTTGCTTCTAGGTACATTCTGAATCTTCCTAGAGTATGCATGGACAGATTACCAATTAGTTGCTTTGTTTCGCATTGTGAAAATTAAAACAGTAAAGAGAAACAAAATCCGAATCTCAAGGGTGATTGAAGAAAAAAATATGTTAAATGGAAGAAGGTCCAATAAGTGGAAACATTGATTCATTATAAAAAGTTAAAAACCAAGTTTATTTACTTGAAGCCTGTAAGAAGAATAAAGAGAGGCAAATCATTTCGAACAATTACTATTACGCAATACAGTAAAATATAGACCCTAAGAAAATCAGTAACTTAAAAAGGATAAAAGGTTTGAGATCCAACAAACATGAAATCCACAACATAAATCACTTTGACAATTTAATCATTTTAACATCAATTCTGTAATTAAACCACTAAAGACTTGAAGACACCATAGATGTCCCTTTAATTATATGTAAAACAAATGGAAAATGGATAGGACGACTAAAATCTATTTGACTAATCAACCAAGTAAACACTCGTAGGGTTCTAAAATATAAGAGCAATTTTGACTTTTGAAGTCTAATTGAGATATTTATATTCAAAATGGATATGAATTCATTTAACTTTAGTCAATAAAGTTCCAAATATTTTTAACTATCTGAAAAGTATTACAAATTACAAGATTTATTGTTTTCAAAACTTAAATGAATCACATCAATTTTAAATTTAAAAATTTCTCAAATTGCTTAACGAAGTCAAAATTGTTAATATATTTTGGAATGGAGTATTTCCCATTAATTATGTCTTCTGATGACGCATTTACACCAAAGCTGGATTCTTCCCAGCATCCGACAAGGATTCTGTGTCCATGTAACATAAGCTTGGGGTAAGGAAGGAAAAGGGGCAAGTTTGCAAAGGAATTCTAAGCAAGGTGATATCCCAAACTCATTATTTGTTTCAAAGGGAAAATAGGGGAAAATATACATTCCTAATTTTCCAATAGTTGATTGATCCAAAATTCTGGATAACTTGGGAAAATAATTTTACAAGAGTGAGATAAAATCTGGAAAACAACATCCCAGGTCTTGTATGTTTAGTGAAGACAGGAGAATAGAAAATCATAGAGGTAGGACGTCAAGAAAAGATCAGCAATAAGTCATATACTATTAGGGACTTTACCCATCATCATCCATTTTCATTTGCAGCCAAAACTGTGTATTCATGGAGTTTGGCGTCCCTCGTGTACTAAATATTTCTACTTTCCTCTCTTGTTTAATCTCCAAGCATTCCTGCCACTAAACACTTCATTTAAAAGATTGATTTTTCTTTTTGGTAATTTAAAAGATTGTTCTATACTACACGTAAAGATATTAACGTCCTTCAAAATTTCAATAAATCATTTTCAAATTTCAAAATAAGGGAATCACAATTACTTATAGAACAAATGAAGGTGCTCACAGTTGTTATCATTTACACTGCTATTCAATGACAAGGTTGAGATTGAAGTTTGGAAGCTACTTTACAATGTTTAATTTTAATAGCAAAAGGAAGATGAACAAACCAATTGTTTAGTAAGTTTACTACAATAATGATACATATTTGTCTATTATGTGATAAAAATAAATATAAGAAGGATAATTATGAACCAAAGATCAAAAAGATTAGTTTTTTCCGGCTCTTTCTGGAAATGAAAAAAGCAAACAATTCATGTCTTGGGAAAATTACCTCTCTACCAATTGAAAGGCCAAGGCCTAAAATGATGGTACATTTGAAACTTGTAAAGAAGAAGATTAAGATTTTCACATGTTTCCCGACAGCTTTGTTCTTTTAGGTTTTGTAGATTGTTGCTGATTTTGATAAAAACTCAGTGCATAGCATGGCAATGCTCAAACTTCTTTCTACACCACACTATGCAGTTAGATAATTGTGCGTTAACAAATCATTAGTATCATGTAGCAAAAAACTATATACTTGAACAAGAAAAGTCAGGCCTAAGATTACCTTTCTGGCAACAAAAGTGTTAAAACTCTGATGTTTGGTTCACTGTTCTTCAGAATCACCAGTCACGTGCAAAAAACTGAAATATGCTCCATCACAGAATGAAGTTTTGGAACCCGTCGGCGAAACAATGGTTCTAACCTGAAGGATGAGGCCCCAGTGTGCCATCTTTTCGCATCATACATCTCATTCCATGCCTGTATTATCTCGTCAATTTTGAACCCAAAACCTGCAATAGGTGCAAACCTATGAGTAATTGAAATTCCAACCCATTATCAAAAAAAAAAAATATTCTGTTGTTAGGTATGTATTTCACCTTCCAGAGCATCTCCATTGGAAATATGATTCTTTATCATTACAGCTATGTCTGTTGCGGATGCTCCAGAAAGTTCAAACTTCTCAACAGCAACCTCCAGACATTCTTCCCAAGTCGGCAAGTCCAACTTATATTCCACAATAGAGCGCTCATAAAGTATAGTACCCCATAAGAGGTATATTTGGGAACCCATGTTTCCAACGTGCTCTGAAACTTCATCAGCAGATATCTCTTTAAATAGATCATCCAAACCCATTTTCTTCAAGTCAGCTTTGTATTTGTCTGATTTGTAGAGTCCGTTAAGACGCTGCTCCTCCAGCTCTTCCCACATCTGCATACCCCTGTCCATGCTGTCTTCAGACTTATTGTACAAGTCCAGGACCTTTGTAGAAGGCCACGTCTCCAAATCAATCTTATTCCCAATTGCATAATACCAAGTGAGCTTTGCTTGTTCAAACTGTTGCTGCCCAAGTGCAAGAAGGCTTTCATAGAAATCTGGCTTAATTCTTAGAGCTTCTTCATACCTCATCTCTGCCATCACATATTCTTTTTGTGCCCATTCATATGAAGTTTTGACCCGTTCCAATATCGTTTCACTGGAACAATCTTCTTCAAAGAACAGCCGCTTCCTTGCCCTGTTCAAGTGTACATTTCCCCAATTGAACAAGGACAAAGCAGCCATTTCTTGAAACTTTTCCGCTGCTATCTCAAAAATTTGTTGGGCATCATCACTTGTAACAGTCTCCTCCATTGCTTCGGAGTATAGCTTCATTCCAAGCTCATGGAGATCCAAATATGAATCAGACTCAAAGCCGACATGGTTCTTGAAAAGCCGCGCAAACTGGATGATCCAGTCCTCAACACAACATGGCCCATTATCCACTTCTTTAACTTTACCAGCATTGTGTGTCCCGGAAACCTTAGTTGGTTTACTATTGACACTTTGCACCTTTTCTTTATTTATCACTCTCTCATAAAGAGGTTCTTTTTCTGAACTAACTTCCACAATGTATAGCCTCACAGAACCAAGAGGACCACCTGATGCTTCAGCTATCCTCAGTTCATCCGTCGTTGTGATAGTGACCAAGTCACCTTCCGGATCTCTATACTTGATAAGCACACCCTTCAAGTTAGGGAATCGATCCTGAACTATTTCCCTCACGAGTCGAATGCCACATTTGACTGGTAACTGTGCAAACCTTATATCGTCTCCACACACCAATTTCACAGTCTTTGTTACCACTTTTTCTTCCGTAACGCTTATCTTCTCCTTCACAACAACCTTATCCTCGGCATTCTTTTCCACAACCTTCTTCTTTTCCTTTTCCTCACCCTTCTCTTCTTTTTCTTCACCCTTCTTCTTCTCGAGTTTATTACTATTCCTCCTCTTTTTCACCCTCTCTTTCAAAACCCGGATCAAAGCAGGCTCCACGTATTCAGGAGGCAACACAATTTCTTTATCTTCAAGCGTTAGACCCTTTCGCTCAAGCGCCTTTTTCACCTTATCCAAAATCTCCAGTGCTGACAAATTATTAGGCTCAATACTTAACACATTATTAACATCTCTCAAAGCTAAATCAAGCCTATTCAAACCCTCATAGCACTTGGCCCTCTTCAGCAATGCTTTGCTATACGTGGGAGCAACTTCTAGGGCCAAATTACACTCATTTATCGCACTTGGGTACTCCACAAGCCCCATTTGCATAAAACAAGCAGCCATATTGCTACGTAAATATGCAATATCAATGTGATTCTTTGGGAGCAATTTGAGGGCCTTTTCATACTTTAACAAAGCCCCTTCGTGATCACGCCTTTGAAACAATATATTACCTTCTTCTTTGAATTCTCGGGCCATGTTCATGAATACAACAGTATCTTCATCAAATGATTTTGAATTACGATCCAAAACTTTATTCTGCTTCACACTTCCTTCCGATCCATCTTCAGATTTTTTCTTCCCAGTTGGCTTTCCCATTATTAATCAAATAATTAGCCCTAAAGCCCAAGAAAAAAAAGATTGCTTAGCTCTATTCTTCCTTTACAGATAAAAATGCACCTAAAATATCCAATCAACCATACAAAAAATTAATCAAACAACAATAAAACAATTGTTTTAAACAATTTTAAATCAACAAATGTACAAATTCAATCCTACGCCCAAATCTCAAAAAATGTAAAATAATATGTACAAGAAAGCAAAAAAGAAAAATTAGATCTCCTTACCTCTTTTAAACTCTGATAATCAGAAATTTGGCGAATTTGATCAGGGAGAACAAATAGAAATCAAATAGTATGTTCCCTTGGTCTTCTATCTCTGGCCAATTTAGAATTAGATAATATTGATTTAGAAAAGAACAATCCCATACCTTCTTATCTAGCGAAAAGCTTGATCTTGGTGTAAGTAAATAAAAAAAAATGTGCTGGTTTCAAATTAGGATAATTAATTTATTAAAAGTTGGCAGCTTTTTCTCTCTCCTCGACAGGATTCGAATTGAAGAGAGAGAAAATGGAGCATTCATAAAATGGAGGAAAAGCATGCATGAGGGAAGGTTAGTTATTCCGTGAAATGGCGCGTCCTACATTTTTCTTTTTTCTTTTTTTTTGAGAAACCGGAATCCCCAATTTATAGGTTTAATCTTATTAAAGGGAAAACTGATGTAATAAAATCCTTTGCGGACCCCACTTCAATTAAAATGAACAATTGGGGAATTTTGGCTCAAGTTGGTATTGTTCCCCAAGGTGGTGAGTTGTGTGACATCTCTTTTGGGTTGTCTTGGTTTCAATTTTGGAAGAATAATGTTTTGGTAACAACAAAAATTGAATATAAAAAATAGACTATTAATTCATCTAATTGAAAAAATTGAAAGGTGGATCACCGAAATGAAATATGATCTATAATTTAAGATATTAATTCATATTTAAGTCTAAAAAATATATATAAAAAATAATGTCAATGATAATTATTGGTCATAATCACGCGACACTAATAATGTATTTTTATAGCATGTTTACCATTAACACAATGAGTTGTTCGTTTATTTGGGGTGAGAATTAATAAAATTATTATGATATATTTGAGCATATTGTGTCACTCTATACGAGTGTTAGTAAAATTAAGAATCTTTTTATGAAATTACAAAAAAAATTGATAAATGAGACTCTTCTCTTGTCATACAGAAGGAATAACAAAATTTACCAAATGTAAATTTTAAAAAATAACTAAAAATATGTCATCTGTAATGCCCCAAAATAGATTCACACAACCATTTTGAGTCACTAAAATATATGATACAGAATCTAAATACAAACTTACATATTTACAATTATTAAACTGTCGTGCAAAATACAACAACACATAAGTTGTAAGTTTGAATATAAATATTGCACCGTACATAATACGACAATATCCAAACTCAAATTAAGTCTTTATTACAGTTATTATCACACTATTTCACAATGTGAAGACTTCTATAGTAACTATCTCGGACCATTACTGAACTCTCCTACTAGTCCCAACTATACTTTCATTTCCTGAGAATAATAATAGAACAAAAGAGAAAAAGAGTGAGCTCAACTAGCTCACTAAAAAATATTATGACTAAGATAATGAAGAATAAATTATCTTTAACCCTCAACAATGGTAAATCAGATAAAATATAATGGACAATAAATTTTATATCAACAACTATAGCGAAAATAGCAATCCATTAGAAGAGTCAAGTATAGCATGGTGTCTATTATCTTCTATGATTTAAAAGTCCATTATCAATATTTTATTCATGTAACACCAATCAATAATTGTTTCAAACCAACGAATTATCTATGTACTACGGGCCAAATATATTCATTTGTATCACCAATGGTCATGATCATGCCAAACACATGTCCATCTATGCACTACGGGTCAAAGATGACTTTAACCACAATATAAGCATGAGGATGATGACAATAGTATAAAGAATGAATCAAGTGAGATCAATGATAAATATTAGAGATTTATAATTTAATTTATCCAGAGTTCAAGAAATGTTCAAAATGTCAACATGATTATCAATTGTGGAGTAAAATTCAAAAATGATATTTAAGATTCAAATTTCAAAGATAATTTGGACAAAGAAAAGAAACTAAATTTCTTCGTGAATAGTACTCATAAATAGTACCCCGGCTGAATAGTTCCCCAACATGAAAAGATTGAAATTTAATAAAAAAGTTCAGACCAATACCGCAAACTATTAAGGATATTTTACTAATTTCAGGGATTTTTATCATTTAATTAGAAGGTTTTGGAAACAAGCAATAATTTCGTACCATAAATGGAAAAAAATATGAAAGAAAACGATATCACTTGACGAGCATAAAATGTGACGCCCCCAAAATAGGTATACATAACCCATCTTGAGTCATCAAATACATGGTACAGAATTCAAATACAACTTAATTATATAACAGTCGTGTAAAATACGACAAAACATAATCTAAGAGTTTTAATAAAAATATTGTCATCTAGACAATATCCACACTCAATGGAGTTCTCATTACATTTATTGTCATTCTATTTAACAAAATAGTGAGGACTACTAATGCTATCATCTGGACCGTCACTTTGTTCCCCGACTAGTCCCGGCTACGTTCTCATTTCCTGAAGAGAACAGTGAAAGAAAGGGTGAGCTCAACTAGCCCAGTAAGAAATATTATGACTAAGATAATGCAGAATAAATTATCATTAGTCTTCAAAAATATCAAACTGATAAAATATAATAGACATCAAGTTTAACTGCAGCGGAATAAGCAATCCATTAGAAGAGTTAAGTAGAGCGTGATATCTACTATCTTCTATGATTTAAAATATTTTCATCAATTTTTATCGATGAGACTCAGTTTAATAAATAAACCACATCATCGAGTCATTCCTGCACTACGGGCCAAGGATATTCATTAAATCATCAATGGTCATGACTATACCGAATAATCTCTGGTCATAATCATACCAAAAACTGTCCATCAATGCACTTCAGGTCACTGAGGACTTTCACCATATCATTCGTCACATTACGGTCATTATTATACCGAATAATCCCTGGTCATAATCATACCAAGTCCATCTATGCACGTAAGCCACATATGACTTTCATCACAATATAAGCATGATGATGATGACAATGACATAATAATTCAATAAAACAAGTTCAAGAATAAATTTTAAAGATTTATAAGTTAATTTATCTTGAAATCAATTACATCCAAATTGTCAACATGATACTGCTTTATGGATTAAAATTCAAGAATAATCAGAAGAATATTTTCATGAAAAGATACTGGATGAAGCGCAAATATCCAGGATATTCTACTAATTTCATGGAGTATAGAAGCCAAAACTTTAACCAAATGAGTATCATAGAATATATGAAACTGCAAATGGATTTTTACCCGCCATGCGTTAATCCACGTAGACAGATCATTTTCACAATTTAATAAGGAATGAATACGAAGGATCATTCACCATTCATGTGATAATCCACATAGACAGGTTATTCCAACAGAATAATAATAAAGAATGGAACCAGGTCATGCATAATTCGCACAGACAGGATATTTCAATAGAAAAATAAAGAATGGAATAACAGAAGAATTCACTATGCATGTGATAGACCACACAGACAGGTTATTCCAACAGAATAATAAAGAATAGAATAACAAAGAATTCACCATGTATGCGATAGACTGCACAGACAGTTTATTCCAACAGAATAATAAAGAATAAAACCACGTATAGCGTAATCCGCACAGACAGGATATTCCAATAGAATAATAAAGAATGGAATAACAGAAGAATTTCACCATGTATGCGGTACTTCGCATAGACAGGTTATTCCAACATAATAATAAAGAATGGAATAACCGAAGCTCACTTCATGAATATGAAAGAAATAAAACCCATTACCTTAGAAAGAAACTGGATACTGGAGTAAAGAGGTAGCAGACTTCTCTTCTTCTTTCTCTCTATAATTTCTCTCTATAATAATTGCTCTATAGCTTTAGTGAATTGGTGAGAAATGAAGGAAGAATGAGCTTCTATTTATGAAAAAATATAGTTTCAATAATTGCACATATTGGGGCTCAAAATATTACAGTATAATACATTCCTCTTTTCTTTCATTTTTAATTTAGTCCTGCAAGTATTATCAAATTTGCACCACCTCCCCTAATAGTAAATAATGTGAATCAATAGTTATAATCATGTGAAAATATGAATTACAATATAGTACCTCCATCTATACCTCCATTTTTAACTTAGTCATGCAAGTATTATCAATCTTGCACCAACTCCCCTAATAGTACAAGAATGTGATTCAATAGTACACACATGTGAACAAATAGTTATATAAGCATGTGACTTAATAGCAATTAATTGCTCATTTATCTGATTAATTACCCGATTTATCAATATAACCCCCAGACATCAATTATCATCGGAATAGATGTCGATTTCCACTAACACTAATAATTTCAACATAATGGAACTATCAATTTTATTTTTAATCAACCCGAACTTATTCATCATTAATATTATAACTCTCAATATTTAACAATCAGGTCGTTCCCAGGAAAGAGGGGGCTTTCCGATAAGGATTTTTTCTTATTGGCGCGCAATTAGATGACAAAACTTCTCTTTGACAGAACTTCTAGACATTATAAATATTGTAATTTAATAATATAAATAACTTTGTCGTGTCAATTATTGATTTAATAATATATCATATTATGCAGATGATACTGCGACAATAATCGAATCAATAATATGAGAGATATGATGCAACAATTACTATAGCAATAATTGAGTACAACTGAGTGACTTCTTGCGTAAGCATCAATAATCAATATCGTGTGCTACTATGCAACCACGCATATTACTGTACTTTTACTACCGGGTAGTTCAACAGTTTTAACGGTAACACTTTCGTCGTTATTTTAAAAAAAAGATAATTCTGTCGTTTTCTAACTACGACAATACTTTCGTTGTGGGCTCCACCAATGATTGTGCCATCGTACGGATATTCTCCGACAAAAAGAATATATATTCCCCAACCAATCGAATATTATATAACCACTTGCTTACTTTGTAAAATTTGTAAATATTTTCCACAACTATAACATTATATCAAAATCACACCATAATATTCAAAAAAAATATTTCGAGAAATTTAAATCTTTATTCATAAAATTTGGGGTCTCACATAAAAGAAATGATATCTCATACGAGTATGAAAAAATATACGAAACTGCAAATGAATTTTCACTTGTCATGCGGTAATTCACGTAAACATATCATTTTTACAACTTAATAAAGAATGAATACGAATGGTTATTCATCAGGCATGCGGTAATCCACGTATACAGTTTACTCCCACAACTTAATAAGGAATTGAATGACAACCCTTATGAGTATGAAGAAAATAACAGCATTTACCTTAATAAGAGAGTAGTTATGACTGGAATAGTAGAGATTATCTTGAACAAATTTTGCACTATACTCAAAGTATACTCACAAGAACTCTCTCTTTCTAACTCTTGATTATAACTTGGTTTTGTAAATTGGTGAGGAACTAATGAACTTAACTCTCTATTTATATGAAAACATAGTTTTGATAATTGAACGTTAAGGGTTAGGCTTATTATAGTTTGGTAAATTACATTTTATTACCTCATCAATTGCACCCTGGTCCCTCAATCATCTTCCACCAGGTGATATCATTTTTGTGTTTGTTTAATGATGATGTCATGTTTATATCATCTCTTCTCTTATTGGTTGATTCAAATTCACATGGCTTGGTCGACTTATTACACTTTGGTACCCTTAAAGTTTTCAAAGTTAGCATTATTCCCCCTTAACTTTTGTAATTCACTTATCTTCAATCAACATATTTTTAATCTTTTAACAATTATTCATCATTAATATTATAACTCACAATATTGACAACCAGATCATTCTCATGAAAGAAGGGGCTTTCCGATAAGGTTTTCTCCTTACTTTCTCGACAGAATTTTTTAGACATTGCCAATATTGCTAATAATAACATGAGTAATTGTGTCGTGTCAATTATTGATTTAATAATATAAAGTATTGCGCAAATGATACTGTGATAATAATTGAATCAATAATATAAGATATTATGCAACATGCAACTACTGTGACAATTATTTAATGAAACTCAGTGACTTCTTACGTAAGTATCAATAATCAGAGATATTGTGCAATGTCGTGTGCTACTGTACAACAACACATATTACTGTACTTTTATCACCGGTTATTTTAATAGTTTAACGATAAAAGTTTTGTCGTTATTTTTATAAAAATGTTATTTCTGTCGTTTTCTATATCCGACAGTTATTCCGTTGTGGAGTCCACAAATGATTGCGCTGTCGTACGAATATTTTCTGACCAACGAATATTCCCTGACAATACGAATATTTTATGACAACTTGCTTACTTTGTAAAATTGGCAAATATCACCCATAACTATAATATTTATTAAATTATCACCTTACTATTTAGAATAATATTTAGAGAAATTTAAATCTTTATTCATAAAAAGTTGGGGTCTTACATCCTTCTTTTTAATTTATGAGAAATGATTTATAAAAAAATATACTAGTTGAATTGCAACCGAGATATGAATTTATGCGATAAGATAAAATAAATTAAAATGAGACTATTTTTAATTCTTATTTATCACATGTATGCATACACATCACAATTATAATTTAACTTAAAATTTTCGCAATATATAACATGTCTCTCAATGTATAATAACATTTTTTAGAGTTAATTTTAAATATTTTAAACTCAACATTGATGAGATTCACTAAATATTATAACTAATAAATCTTAGTGTTGGTATTACGTTTTAGCTTTTTTATAATATTTATCATCGTATTGACCAAAATTTGATAAATTCATCTTAATTTTGAGTTTAAAAATATTTAAAATTGACTTCAAAATTAAATAATAATATTATATTTTTGAAAATAAGGAATACATAAAAATCATTACAAAATTATTTTTAAAGTTTCATTAAAGTCATTAAATCTTTTTTTCTTTCGAAAAGGGGTCATTATACTTGAACATCCCTGTACTAATAAAAAATTACAAAAATCAAAAAGACTGCTTGCCCTCGCTTGCAATTGTAGTGGATTCATAGCATTTGGTTTGCGTCAAATTAATGTAAGGGTTAAGTTCAGATGACCACCTAGGGTTTGAGCGGTTTCCCACTTAACCACCTGTAGTCAGTAAAGCTACATTTAAACACCCGACCTTTTGAGTTGAAGTGAAAAATTATTTTCTGTCATAACTCTGTTACTTAAGTTGGATAAAGACTTAATTACCCTCGTTATATATAAAAGACAGATGCTTGTTCATCTCTCTCTCTCTGTTTTTCTAACAAACAAAAAACAGAGTAAACACCTTAATCAACTCAATGCAGCGAAACAATAATTCCTCGTTATATATAAAATGTTTTCATCAAATAAATCTCACAATCATTCAAATCCCCAAGAAACAAATCATATCACAAGATTACTAAAAACTAAGCAATTCTATCAAAACTCTGTATTGAAGTTATAAAGCATATATACTGGAAATATTAAGGCCCAAAACAGAGCAAATAATATACAAGCTCTTGTCGTTGAACAAATTCATGAAGAAAAAGCCATTTCGAATCACAGACCATACTGAATTATGAATCCGAGAAATGCAAAAGCTATAGGAGAAATTTTTGTATGCGATGAAGAATTAACCTTATTTTTAGCTACTAAAAGAGGAGATAAAAGATCAAATCTATTGACAGCTCCCCCAAAATTTAATTAGATCTATTGCTAAAAGAGTAGAAATTTTTGTATGGGATGAAGAATCTCTTCTTGATGCTTACAGTAAGATACACCTTTGTCACAGTTGAATTTAATCAGTCACAACTCATGCCTCAGCCTATTCTATTGATCCTCTAGGAATTTCTCCTTTGCCATTTCCAGGAGAAATAACAACGAGAATAACAAAACCACAGAGAACAATAATCAAGACACCCAAAGAATTGACTAGTAATGTCTCAGCAGAGTAACGTGAGATAACCTTGTTGGTTTGAAGAAATGTGGCTTTCTCTAGTATTCCAGTAGTGCAAGTAGCAACAGCCAGGGCATAGGTGTAATTAAATTCCACCGACTCTCAAAGCTTCCAGTATTCTTTCAAAAACGATCACACGGCAAGGGATCCGAAGAACGCCTTTTTGTTCGTATTCGTACTCCTGCGCCGATTTATTGAGCAGATTCATGAAAATCGGGTGATTTAGTAGCTCCATTTCCTCACCAACATATATAAACCAAAATCACAAACCTGCAAACAAACCAAAATCAGATCTGAAACAAACCAAAATCAGATCTGAAAACCAGAATCATTTTGTCCCCAAAATTCGCACTAAAAAGTTGCAGTAAAAAACTCTAAAAATGTCCCCAAAAAAGTTGCAATAAAAAAGTATAAAAATGTATGAATTTTTTAGTGAAAAAAAAAACCAGATGGGAATTGATTTGTGGAATGAAGCTAATATACCCACAAGGGAATTCATCAGTATCTTCTCCAATATCGTAGCTCTTGCCATTCCCGTTCGACAATGGGACCGAAGAGCCAAACTGAGTGGATTTATGGTAGTTAGGGCTTGGATCCAAGCCGAATCCATAGCCAATGGAGGAACGGTTGCGGAGGAAAAGTTGGAGTATGTTGAGTCGTCGAAATCTCCACTTTCTTCCAAGAAATCTCTGTGAATCTTTTGCTTGAAATGTGAGATAAATGAGAGAGAGAACGCACGAGTGAGAAATGATGGAGAAGACTGTGGTTTGAGGAAGAAAAAGGATAATTTAGACATTTTTAGTTTTTTTTATTGTTACACCGTCTTATCACGTGTTTTTGGCGTATGACATGCACGCACGGTTAATTTGGACGGAAAAGGTAACGTTTTCACTTTAACTCAAAAGATCGGGTGTTTAAATGTAGCTTTATTGATTACAGGTGGTTAAATGGGAAATCGCTCAAACCTCAGGTAGTCATCTGAACTTAACCCTTAATGTAATGACTCTATATTGTTATAGGTTTTTTTTATTTAGTTGACCTATTACATGTATTAATATATTACGAGCGTAATTTTATTAATTTTTAAGTTTTTTATTACATTCATTACGTTCATAATATAACAAGTCATAAAAGATAAAAATAATAATGATTATAATTAATTTGATATTTTGACTTATAATTTAATTTGATTATTATATTTATATAATATAAATATTTGACATTTATTTGATATTTTGGTTATTTTGGAGTTTTGCACAAATATTAAATAACTCTACTAAAATTACTATGTATAAGTATCAAAAATTTCCTTGCATGAATAAATGACAAGCTAAATTATACTCCTTTGTCCAAAATAAAAATTATAATCGGCTTTTTGTGCATATTAAGAAAGAAGATAAAATGACAAAATTGTCTATATTTAAATTCTCATTTAATTGTATAATTTTTTGTACATAATTACTGATACTACATAAATATGCATAAAGAATATAAATATGATAATTAATATTAAGGGTATTATAGACAAATTATTATTAAAAAATAAATTATTTAAGATAAGTAAATATTTAACTTGATTACCTAAAATAATAGTAATAAATATTTTATATTAGAGGGAGTAGTTGATAAAGATGAAAGAGACATATTGTTAAACGAGTAAGAATTAAAATAGACTTAAAAAATAGGAGATAATTAAAGAACGTAATAAATATTTAGGGATAATTTAAAAAATAATACAATAATCAATATTTTTTAGAAATTTACAAACGTCAAAAAAATATAAATAAAATTTTCTGTTTAAAACATGAAATAAGTAAAAATTGACGAAGTATAATTTAATGAATCAAACATAATTTTAAATATATTTATATTACTACAATTTTATCGCATTAAATAGACTATTAGTACTAGTATTTCATTACATCAATACTTTATTCGCCTCTGAAAACGTTACGCATCATAATAAGGGTAACATAACACGCGGCACGAATCCATGAAATTCAAATAATACTACTACTTCTTTAGCTGTGATGGTTTTGACTTTTTGCACTACTCCATTGTGAGAATGTCATTCAACAAAAATCTGATGAGTTGTCGGACTATCCTATAACCGCAAGCTCCACAATAGACGCATGACAGCTGTTGTGTCACCATGTAATAATAAAAGTCTTTATTTTATTTTCAGATAGTCTTAAATTAAATATTATTATTAAATTTAAATAATTTATTATTTATAATAATTTAATTATAATATTTTTATTATTTTATTCTTTTTTAATATGCGTAAAGAGTCGGTCAAAACTTTTACGGTAGAGGGAGGGAGTAATAATTATATCTGTAATTTTAAAAAATTCAAGATTCAAAGTGTAGAATTCATTTATTTTTGAGAAATAATTTTTTATTTCATAATTCGTATGTTTTTTTTGTATTCACATTTTCAGTCTCTTCTCGACTTCTCGTGGAGATTAGGTTAAAATAAATCGCATCTCATTTATTCATATATATTAGTAATATTTATTATTATCCATATAAATTTGTAATAATTAATTTCCATTTTGTTAACTATATCTCCATCCACGGGTCCGGAACCAGCTGTCAAATTCTATAATGCATTCCTTTAATTAGGAAGGGCCCATGCGGAAACATCCAAATATTAGTCCTTTAAATTTATTTATATTATTTTTACTTTAGTGCTCAATAATTACTTCACTTGTACATTGTCAGTTCACCTCCAATTTCTTATAATTTTTTCCCTCTGTTAAAATCTAAGAGCTGTCATGTTTTAGTAATGTAAGTCCTGTAACTGTTACTTCCCAATTTCCAGCGTCAAGGTCAAGGACGTTTGTTTCAAAGTAGTAGGAGGAATCTTCTTTTCAAATCAAATCTTCATTTAATAAAAATTTGAATTCCGAATTTCAAATCCATGTCGACATACCACCATACCTGCAACAGCTCCTATGATAGTAACAACTAATAAGAAAAATTATACTACTTAAATTAATCCATAAATAGAAAATGAAAATGAACAAACGTACCTGACACGGAATGCAACGGAAAATATGGCAATACACACAACCAACAAGTACACGGCAATCTTCAAACATAACGGCGGACGTAACGGACGGATTCTGCCACCAACACAAATGGAAAGGACGAGTTAACACGGTTCATGACTTGGAATTTACCAAACCAAAAGGAATCCAATCCCATCCACAATTGTTTGCAAATTTTATGTTAATTTTTACCAAATTGTTTAACTTAAAGTTTATAGTTTTTAGATACTGGTTCCTGAGTAAATGAAAAATTGTCAAAATGTCCTTGAATTGCAATCATTTCGCTGCAAACATATGTACAAAGATTGGATCTTTAATGTCTCCAAATTTCTAGGGGTTCAGAAGGCAGCAATTACAAAATTTGCAACCAAAACTCGCCGGAGTAGGATAATTCGCCTGAATCGATGCCAGGAATGGAATTTAACGCTTTCTTCGACTAATCTGAAACAGAAAACGTTAGGTGAAAATAACCAAACCTGTAAACCGATTGATTTATCAAATTTCTTCGGCATTGGACATGATAGATAAACGACTAGGCCTCGGCTGAAATCCGGCTCTCCTTCGCTGCTGATGCGATGAAGGTCGAATCAGAGCGGCCAAAGCTCGTTTCACCAAATCTCCTTCAACGGTCCCGATCCGAACCAGCGAATTCGTCATCGCTGATCTCCGAGCGTTCAAACGATTCGGCGAGTACGTCATCGAGTGCGAGTTGTTAAAATTCTTGTGTAGGCTGCACCGGAAGGATCCAGGATGCGTCGTAGGCGAACACATACACGACTTCTTAGGGATATTCGACAGAGGATTGTTGATCTGCTTGCGAACCACGTGATCTCTCGGGGAAACGGCCATCGAACGTCCGGGAGAGCTCGATCTACCGATGGAGAATCGTACGGACGACGTCGCCGGCGCAAATCTGCCATGGAGATTGACACGAGTCGGGGAAGTTGAACGTTGATAGTAACCGGTGGAGGAGAAGCTGGAACTCGTCGAAGACGCAAAGGACGACGCCGTTTCCGCTGTCGACGACGAACTGAACCTGCCGGACGGCGACACCGACCGTTGAAAACTAGATCCAATTGGTAGAACCGGACCGCTAGATCTTCTGGATGATTTCGACATTTCTGTTTCTAGAGAGAGAAATGTTTATAGAGAGAGGAGAATATTTTTAGGACTTTGTTTTTTTTCTATGGGCCCTTAGGCTCTTCAGTTCGGCAAACCTAGCTTAGCTGAAAGCCTTAATTTATAGGATAGAAAAAGGGGTGGGCAATTGGTGAATAAGAGGATGTTTGGGGTTTGTTGAACGGTTAACCTAACTGAGGATAAGGTTCGGTGGGGGTTATAGTTAACCGGGGTTAGGTTAGGGTTAGGGGGTTTGATCAGACGGTTGAAAAGATGCGGCCTGCACAAAGAGACGGATCTGGATTCTGGAGCCGTTTGTGGGGAACTGCTTTTGTAGGGCTGACACGTTGAAGGAAGTTTATGGGGAAATGGGATGGGGAATTGAATTGGGAAGTATATGCCAGGCAGTGGCCTAGGATAGGATAATTACATGATGCCATTGCTTGGCCTTATTCTATCCCAAAAATTGTGTTTGGAAATTGGGAAAATAAAAATTAACCTGGGTTTGTTTATTTACTATAGTTTGTTTCCTACCATAGCATTTAGATTTTTAAATGTAATTATATTATTTTTGGTGAATTATATTTAAATTTTAAATGTTATATTTATAAATTAAATAAGTTGTGTTTAAAATAATTATTATTAATAGAATAAATTTTTTAAAATGTATTTGAATTTAAAAACGCACTAAATATTGTGTAACTAAACATACATTACGTACTTGTCTGCGCTTGGAGTGTTTTTTTTATGAAACTGTCTAAAAAATTGGAATATATTAAAATTATAATCTGTTACAAAACATACAAGAATTACTATAAACAAACTTAAAGAGTAATTATTTCAAATAAAATAACAATCAAAAGAAATGGTCAATCGTAACAATAGTGCTAGTAGACACAAAATAAACTCCAGAGATACAGTTATATCCCAAAATAATAGTAGAATACGCAAATTTGAACTGTTATTCAGCGTGACAACAGAAAAATAAAAGATGATAATGAAATCTTTTCATAAAAGATGAAGAAATCAGTAATCTCATTAAAAAAACAAAAGAAAAAAATAAACTGCATAAAAATAGAGAATAATTTATTAGATCAATATAAGAGAGATATAGGGGAGGATATCTTTAAAATAAGAGTCCTCCCACGTATCTAAAATAGAGGTTAAGATTCTTGATTAGAGAAAAAAAAAAAGAGATGCTTTGATTATATGGTAGGATAGAGTGTTCGGAACTTCTAAAGGGAACAAATGAAGTTAAAAAAGAATAAATATTTAACAATAGTTTATTTAATTTATAAAAGTTTTTTCCGACTCAAACATAATAAATTAAAAATATTATAATAATTATTAATAAAGTGTGAGGCGTCAACAGCTTTGTAGTGATTTTGGGTCACAACATATGATTTAAAAAGAGAATTGATATTTTCACATACAAAAATGATAGTTTCACAAAGTTTTTCTTACATAAATAGTAAATAGACCCCACATACTACAAAAAAATGGTCCATCAGCGAGCAAGAGTTTCTGCGATCGCTATTAGCTAATAGTATTAAACTAGTTGTTATTGATATTCGCGATCGCCATGTGGTTCGCTAAACGGTTGCTAATTTGAATTTATTGTGACGCTCCCAAAATTAGGTATACATCACCCATCTTAGGTCGCCAGATACATGATACAGAATTCAAATACAACTTACTAATACAACTGTCGTGTACAATACAACAAAACATAAACTGTGAGTTTGAATACAAATATTGTCTACTAGAGATTATACAAACTCAAAAGGAGTCCTCATTACAATTATTATCACACTATTTCACAGAATAGTGAGGACTACTAATGCTATCCTCTGGACCATTACTCCGTTCCCCGACTCGTCCCAGCTATATTCTCATTTTCTGAAGAGAACAGTGAAAGAAAGGGTGAGCTCAACTAGCCCAGTAAGAAATATTATGACTAAGATAATGCAGAATAAATTATCATTAGCCTTCAACAGTGTTAAACTGATAAAATATAATAAACATCAAGTTTAACTGCAGCGGAACCAGCAATCCATTAAAAGAGTCAAGTAGAAAATAAAAACTACTATCTTTTATGATTTAAAAGGTTTTTCATCACTGTTATAGCTGAGACTCAGCTTAATAAATATTCCACATCATCGAATCACCCCTACACTACGGCCAAGGATATTCTTTAGTATCACGACCACAATTATTCATGCACTACGGCCAAAAATATTTGTGTATTCATTAATGGTCACGATCATGCCAACAACTGTCCATCAATGCACTACGGCAAATAAGACTTTTACCACATCATTTGTAACATTACGGTCATGATTACACCGAATAATCCCTGGTCATAATCAAACCAAGTCCATCTATGCACTACAGGCCACAGATGACTTTCAAAAATATAAATAAGAGGATGATGACAATGATATAAGAATTCAATAAAACAAGTTCAAGAATTATTTTATCCAGGAATTATTAACGTCCAAATTGTCAATACGATACTGTTTTGTGGTGTAAAATTCAAGAATGCTCAGAAGAATATTTCCATGAAAAGATATTGGATGAAGCGCAATATCAAGGATATTCCATTAATTTCATGGAGTATAGAAGTCAAAGTTTTATCCAACTGAGTAATACCGAATACAATAACAAAAGATATCACCATGCATGCGATAGAGACCGCACAAACAGGTTATTCCCGCAGAATAATAATAACGGAACCAGGTCAGGTGAAATTCACACCGACAGGATGTTCCAACAGAATAATAAATGCGAAATAGTAAATGATGGAACCAGGTCCGGCGTATAGCACAGACAGAATATTCCGACAGAAATATAAAGACGGAATAGTAAATGGAACCAGGTCCGGTGTAAAACACACAGACAGGATGTTCCAACAGAATAATAGAAGAATGTCACCAAGTATAGGGTAAACCGCGTATACAGGTTATTCCAACAGAATAATAAGCAATGGAATAACAACAGTTCTCTTCATGAATAAGAAAGAATAACACCCCTTACGGGTACAACAAATAATATTCCCTACCTTAGAAGAACTGGATATAATTGAAGTAGCATAATACTTTTCTTCTTTCTCTCTAGAGTTTCAGTGAATTCGTAAGAAATAATGAAGGAATGAGCTTTCTATTTATAGAAAAACTGAGGGTGGCTCTTGGTCTTAACGAAGGGTCAAAATAACTCTTGGTAATATTGAAGAGACAACTACTATTTGTGAAGGGGTAATTAACCCTTGGAACACCAAAGAGGCAGTTAACTCTTGGTAATAATGAAAGGACAACTATTATTGACGAAGGTAATTACTATTTACGAAGGTAATTACTATTTACGAAGGTAATTACTATTTACGAAAGTAATTA
Organism: Panax japonicus; assembly: GCA_020205505.1. Taxonomy (NCBI): domain Eukaryota; kingdom Viridiplantae; phylum Streptophyta; class Magnoliopsida; order Apiales; family Araliaceae; genus Panax; species Panax japonicus. Next base: position 74,340,388 of record CM035110.1, read on the forward strand.
CTATTTACGAAAGAGACTCTTAGATGACGACATATGGCCCCTCATAAATAATTAAACTTATCACCAACATCTCATAATAGCCTCTTTATATACATCAAGGATTGAATAAAAAATTACCAGAAATCATTTTATTTTTTAATCAACACATAATTAATCTTTCAACAATTATTAATCATTATAACTTGTCGTCTCAATTATTGTTTAAATAATATAACATATTATACAGATGATACCGTGACAATAATTGAATCAATAATATAAGAGATATGATGCAGCAATTACTGTAACAATAATTGAGTATAGCTGAGTGACTTCTCACGTAAGCATCAATAATCAATACCGTGTGCTACTATGCAACCACGCGTATTACTGTACTTTTACTACCGAGTAGTTCAACAGTTTTAACGGTAACACCTCCGCCGTTATTTTCATAAAGTATTTTTGTCGTTTTCTCAATCCGACAATAATTCTGTTGTGGGGTCCACCAATGATTGTGCCGTCGTACAAATATTCTCCGACAAAAAGAATATTCCCCGACCAAACGAATATTTTATAACAACTTGCGTACTTTGCAATATTTATAAATATTACCCACAACTATAACATTATATCAAATCCACGCCATAATTTTTAAAAATATAATTCGAGAAAATTAAATATTTATTCATAAAATCTGGGGTCTCACAATCTCCCCTCCTTAAGAAATTTCGCCCTCAAAATTTACGTACGTACCTGGTATGCCGAACATGTGAGGATACCTTGACTTCACTTCAAATTCTAACTCTTGAGGTATAACCTTTGAGCGTCGAATATGATCCTTCTTATCCAAGATGTTAACACATATCTCCTCATACGTTAAATCTTCTACTATCTCGTCCGATTTTAAATTAATAATGTGGTTCGGGTCATCCACATATTTATGTAACATCGATACGAAAAAAAATGTTCTGAACACGCAACATACTTGGCGGTAAAATGAGTCTATAAGCCACAATTCCTACTTGATCAAGGATTTCAAATGGGCCAATAAAATTAAGCGTTTAGACTTCCTCTATTCGTCAATTCTTGCTTCTAGAATAACGCCCTCTTGAACTTTCTTAATTCTTCACATTCTTTAGCTCCGAGTGTGTAGCTTGAGCGGCTTTAACTTTATCGATTAAAGTCGATTCTACTTGTATATTCGTTATCTTCACGTGAGTTCGTATATTCGCACTTGTAAACGCATATGATCTTCTACGCACACGTCAGCTACCATGTTCGCTTTCCCACGATAATATTAAATGATATGATCGTAATCTTCAACAGCTCGAGCCAACGTCTTTGGCACATGTTACGTTCGTTTTAGGTGAAGAAAATATTTGAGGGTTTAAGAAATGGGTTTTGTATTGGGGTCAATACAAAATTCGATTTCACGCTCCAGGGTAGGCTAAGAAGTCTTTAATAATACGTCAGAAAATTTATTAACACTAGAAATATCATTCAAAATTGTGACCCTCATCCAAGACTTGAATAACACTTCACATTTATACCTATCAACTTGTCATCGTCATTCACAACGTCTCCTACGGAAAGTCTGTCTTTGGTGCATTCCACATAAGGAAGTCAACAATGAAAGGACTGAGGCTCTTTATTTATGGCTTGAAATGACAATGATTGACTTTAGTGGTTTGGTTGCTTGAATTCGCATAACAGGTTGGTTAGGAGTATGAAAGCTAACAACCTTACGAAAAGCATGATGAGTAGTTAACCAATCTTTTTCAAAAATCACATCAAAGGCAAGTATTTTCAAAGAGATAAGATCGACAGGTAACATAAAAGTGTTGATTTGAACAAGATTTATAAATAGTGGAGGTAACGAAAGTTTCTCGGAGTTAACTTCAAACATTGAATACAACTAGGTGAAATAAAAGAGTGAGTAGAATTGGTATCTAACATGGTATAGACTTCGCAAGAGTTTATGACTAACATACCCGTGATAATTTTATTCAGGTTCCTCGTCACGGAAAAAAACGCTCTTTCTCTTAAACTACCGGCTTTGGCTTACCTGGGACATCCTTTGGTGCCTCCATCCTAGCTGAACTTGTCTTCGGTGAACGACAAAATCGGGCTAGGTGACCTTCTCTTCCACAATTATAGCATGCTTTGGACGGCATCGCACAATTTGGACTGATGTGTCCCTCCCCTCCGCATTTGAAACATATGATAGGTGGTCGTTCTCCTTCCTTAACGACAGGTGTTGGTGCTGACGTCTTTCCATCATTGTTGAATCATCTCTTCTTGAAATGTCCATTCTTATTGTTTTGGCCCTGATTACCACCGAAATGGTTACCATTTTTGGCCTGTTGATTCCCTTCACGCTTGTTGTCACCGCTTCGATGACTGCTCTCGCTGGTATTGTCATTTTGTCGGCTGCTCTCTTTTAGTTGCGTTGACTCGTTATCGCGCTCCACTAACTGAGCCCTATTTACAACATCTGAATATAAACACAATTTATGAGAAATAAGATGTTGACGTATCTCCGGCTTTAAACCTCTTAAAAACATTCGCGCCATTCTCTCTTCATTATCCACCAAGTGGGACGCAAACCGGGATAACTCCGCAAATTTTGCCTCGTATTGCGACACGGTCATATTGTTTTGTTCCAACTTGATAAATTCCACCTCCTTCATGTGGCGAATACTTTCGGGAAAGTATTTGTCGTTGAACAGCTCCTGGAACTTCTCCCAAGATATCTTCAGTACAGCAGGTTGAGTACGTTTTACTGATTCCCACCAGTATTCTGCATCTCCTTGCAACATAAAGACGGCAAAGGAAACCTTTTGCTCCTCGGAGCATCCCAAGACATCAAATATCTTGGTGATCTGCTTTATCCATGTTTCCGCCATAAGTGGTTTTGGCTCTCCCTTAAACTCCGGTGGTCCCAGCTCCTTGAACTGTTTAGCGGTGACCGCCCGAAAGTTTCCCATGTTTCCATCTACATTTTGGACAAGAGTCGCTCTCGCCTGCTGTTGCATGAATTACATAAAACCTCTGAACATTTGATCATTCATCATTTGGTCAGTGTTGTTGTTTGCATGAGGATTGTCGCCTTCCTGATGCACATTATCCTGATTATTGATATGTGGTGAATCAACGATCGCCTGTGCTCCATTACTATTCTCAACATTCTCAGATGTCATTTTCAGATACTGCCACAAAACAAAAGGTTAATTGACATGTAACATATTATCCCTATATTCTGACCGACCAATAAAATACCACATAAACTTAGGTAGGTCATACTAGCGAAGAAATTCCCCGTCTCTCCCCTCCTAGTACTATTCTCACATCTTAGCCAGGGATCATATCCCTAAGCTCTGATACCAACTGTGACGCCCCCAAAATTAGGTATATATCACCCATCTTAGGTCGCCAGATACATGGTACAGAATCCAAATACGACTTACTAATACAACTGTCGTGTACAATACGACAAAACATAAACTGTGAGTTTGAATACAAATATTGTCTACTAGAGATTATACAAACTCAAAAGGAGTCCTCATTACAATTATTATCACACTATTTCACAGAATAGTGAGGACTACTAATGCTATCCTCTGGACCATTACTCCGTTCCCCGACTCGTCCCAGCTATATTCTCATTTCCTGAAGAGAACAGTGAAAGAAAGGGTGAGCTCAACTAGCCCAGTAAGAAATATTATGACTAAGATAATGCAGAATAAATTATCATTAGCCTTCAACAGTGTTAAACTGATAAAATATAATAAACATCAAGTTTAACTGCAGCGGAACCAGCAATCCATTAAAAGAGTCAAGTAGAAAATAAAAACTACTATCTTTTATGATTTAAAAGGTTTTTCATCACTGTTATAGCTGAGACTCAGCTTAATAAATATTCCACATCATCGAATCACCCCTACACTACGGCCAAGGATATTCTTTAGTATCACGACCACAATTATTCATGCACTACGGCCAAAAATATTTGTGTATTCATTAATGGTCACGATCATGCCAACAACTGTCCATCAATGCACTACGGCAAATAAGACTTTTACCACATCATTTGTAACATTACGGTCATGATTACACCGAATAATCCCTGGTCATAATCATACCAAGTCCATCTATGCACTACAGGCCACAGATGACTTTCAAAAATATAAATAAGAGGATGATGACAATGATATAAGAATTCAATAAAACAAGTTCAAGAATTATTTTATCCAGGAATTATTAACGTCCAAATTGTCAATACGATACTGTTTTGTGGTGTAAAATTCAAGAATGCTCAGAAGAATATTTCCATGAAAAGATACTGGATGAAGCGCAAATATCAAGGATATTCCACTAATTTCATGGAGTATAGAAGTCAAAGTTTTATCCAACTGAGTAATACCGAATACAATAACAAAAAATATCACCATGCATGCGATAGAGACCGCACAAACAGGTTATTCCCGCAGAATAATAATAACGGAACCAGGTCAGGTGAAATTCACACCGACAGGATGTTCCAACAAAATAATAAATGCGGAATAGTAAATGATGGAACCAGGTCCGGCGTATAGCACAGACAGGATATTCCGACAGAAATATAAAGACGGAATAGTAAATGGAACCAGGTCCGGTGTAAAACACACAGACAGGATGTTCCAACAGAATAATAGAAGAATGTCACCAAGTATAGGGTAAACCGCGTATACAGGTTATTCCAACAGAATAATAAGCAATGGAATAACAACAGTTCTCTTCATAAATAAGAAAGAATAACACCCCTTACGGGTACAACAAATAATATTCCCTACCTTAGAAGAACTGGATATAAGTGAAGTAGCAGAATACTTTTCTTCTTTCTCTCTAGAGTTTCAGTGAATTCGTAAGAAATAATGAAGGAATGAGTTTCTATTTATAGAAAAACTGAGGGTGGCTCTTGGTCTTAACGAATGGTCAAAATAACTCTTGGTAATATTGAAGAGACAACTACTATTTATGAAGGTGTAATTAACCCTTGGAACACCGAAGAGGCAGTTAACTCTTGGTAATATTGAAGGGACAACTACTATTGACGAAGGTAATTACTATTTACGAAGGTAATTACTATTTACGAAAGTAATTACTATTTACGAAAGAGACTCTTAGATGACGACATATGGCCCCTCATAAATAATTAAACTTATCACCAACGTCTCATAATAGCCTCTTTATATACATCAAGGATTGAATAAAAAATTACCAGAAATCATTTTATTTTTTAATCAACACATAATTAATCTTTCAACAATTATTAATCATTATAACTTGTCGTCTCAATTATTGTTTAAATAATATAACATATTATACAGATGATACCGTGACAATAATTGAATCAATAATATAAGAGATATGTTGCAGCAATTACTGTAGCAATAATGGAGTATAGCTGAGTGACTTCTCACGTAATCATCAATAATCAATACCGTGTGCTACTATGCAATCACGCGTATTACTGTACTTTTACTACCGAGTAGTTCAACAGTTTTAACGGTAACACCTACGTCGTTATTTTCATAAAGTATTTTTGTCGTTTTCTCAATCCGACAATAATTTCGTTGTGGGGTCCACCAATGATTGTGCCGTCGTACGAATATTCCCCGACAAAAAGAATATTCCCAAACCAAACGAATATTTTATAACAACTTGCGTACTTTGCAACATTTATAAATATTACCTACAACTATAACATTATATCAAATCCACACCATAATTTTCAAAAATATAATTCGAGAAAATTAAATATTTATTCATAAAATCTGGGGTCTCACATTTATTATTTTTAATTTGGTGCAAATGTTGACGGGGAAGACCTAATAAAACTCTACAACTGCATGCGGTCGCATATAGCGGTCGCTGATCATTCTAAATCTCCCAACAACCAATCCGTCAAGTCAATTAAAATTTGTGATCGTATGCGGTCACAAAAAGCGATCACTAATCGTTTTAAAATCCTTCAGCTCTCGGACCGTCTACCAGAAGACGAGAAAGAAAGAAAAAGAAGAAGGAGAAGATGGAAAGCGACGCCTCCCACGCCGTCTGTCGTCCGCCGCCGCCTGCTACCCCACGCAGCATCCAATCTATGGTTTTCATCTATATATAGTTTTCAATTTGGGTTTGATTTGAAATTATATATAAAGATCTGGAGGCACTATCTATATTGGGAGAAAGTGGAGATATATATTCAGACCATAAAAGTCTCAAATATTTCTTCACCTAAAAGGAACTCAACATGCGGCAATGACTTTGGCTCGAGTTGTTAAAAGATTATGACCACACCATCCACTACCATCCTGGAAAAGCAAACGTGGTAGCTGACGCGTTGAGTAGAAAATCATATACAGGAACGAGTGCGATGATGTCAAGTATACGCATAGAACCAACTTTAATCGATAAAGTTAAAGTTGCTCAAGCCATCGACCCGGAGCTAATGTGTATAAAGAAGAAAGTACAAGAAGGTACTATTCCAGAAGCAAGAATCGATGAAGAAGGAATACTTCGAGTACACTCCAGACTTTGTGTTCCTAACGACTCTGATTTGAAGTATAAGATCATGATGGAAGCACACAATACACCATTTCCAATCCATCTTGGAAGTACCAAAATGTATCGTGATCTTCGACATACATTTTGGTGGAACAATATGAAGAGTGGGATTGCAAAGTTTATCTCGAGGTGTTTAACTTTTTAACGTGTAAAGGCGGAGCATCAAGTGCCTAAGGGTCCATTGCAACCACTTGAGATTCCGAAATGGAAGTGGGAACACATTACCATGGATTTCGTTACGGGTCTTCCCACGGTTTCTCAAGGCATAAATGCTATTTGGGTTATTGTTGATAAATTAACCAAGTCTGCTCATTTCTTGCCGATACGGGAGACTTATTCCCTTGAACGTATTACTCATATGTATGTAAATGAGATTGTGAGATTGCATGGCATGCCAGTATCCATAGTTTCGGATCGTGATCCAAGATTCACTTCACGATTTTGGGTTAGCTTGTAAAAAGTTATGGGCACGGATTTACGATTCAGTTCGGTATACCATCCTCAAACAAATGAAAAATCAAAGAGGACTATTCAAACTTTTGAAGATCTATTAAGACTTTGTGTCCTAGACTTCAAAGAGAGTTGGGATAAGTATTTATCATTGGTGGAATTCTCCTACAACAACAGTTATCAGGCAAGTATAGGTGTAGCTCCATTCGAAGCATTGTATGGATGAAAGTGTCGCTCTTCAATATGTTGGGATGAGGTGGGTGAAGCAACATTATTAGAACCCGAGTTGGTACGTATGACTGCGAAAAAGATCCAAATGATTTGACAACATATACAAACGGCACATGATCGACAAAAGAGTTATGCGGATCTTCATCAAAAGGACGTGAAATTTAGTATTGAGGATCATGTATTGTTGCGTGTTGCTCCATGAAAGGGAGTTACAAGATTTGGAAAAAGAGGAAAGCTCAATCCACGATTTATTGGTCCATTTCAGATTCTTGACCGAGTAGGAAATGTGGCTTATAGACTCGCGTTACCTCTAAGTATGTCTCGTGTTCATAATGTTTTTCACATATCTGTGTTTCGTAAATATTTGAAAGACCCGAACCACGTTATTCAGTTAGAACCAGACGAGATAGTCGAAGACTTAACGTACGAGGAGGTACCTGTCAAGATCTTGGATAGGAAGGAGCATGTCCTACGCACAAAGGTTATACCACAAGTCAAAGTTTTATGGAGGAACCATGCTTTTGAGGAAATGACTTGGGAGTTGGAAACGAAAATGAAAGCGAGGTATCCTCACCTTTTCGAAACACCAGGTACGAACATCAATTTCGAGGACGAAATTTCATAAGAAGGGGAGGTTGTAAGACCCTAACTTATTATTAAATGAAATCGAATTTCCACTATTTATTATAGTAAGGGTTGATTTGATTAATGTGGTTAGTTATGGGTAAAATGCGCAAATATTTCAAATAAGCAAGTGGTTATAAAATATTCATTAATGTCGGGGAATATTCGTTTGGTCGTGGAATATTCTTACTATCGGGGAATATTCGTACGGCGGCGCAACCTTGTGTGGGTCCCATAACGGAAAGCGATTGAATGAAGAAAACGACAAGTATAAGTTATTTTTAAATAACGGCGTAGTTGTTACCATTAATATTGTTAAAATATTCGGTGGTTAAAAACACAGTAGCACACGGTATTGCACCAATTATTGATTCTTACGTAAGAATACACTACTCAATAATTCTTACAGTAATTACTGTTCAATATTTTATTTTATTGATTCAATAATTGCTACGTTGATATTGTATATTATTGTTGTTTCAATAATTATCACTACACAGTATTTTCCTTTATCGGAGTAATAATTCATATTATTTGAATAATATTATTAGAGAACATTATTGGCAATGTCTAAAAAATTCTGTATAAGGAGAAGTTTGGTTACCTAATTGCGCGTCAGTAAAGAGAAATCCTTATTGGAAAGCCCCCTCTTTTCTAAGAACGGCCTGGTTGTCACTATTGTGATTCTGTAATATTATTTATGAATAATTAATTATTGATTTATATGATAAGGAAAATATTCATTTTATGTGGATATAGATGGAGAAAATTTTAAAGTGACAATTGTTGAAAAATTGATATTTTATCTATTCTAATAGATAATTCATTTAAATATATTATTATATTTAATAATATAATAATGGTGATATTTTTATAATAAATGTAGAATATATGAGTATATGAGTAGGAAGAGTATTTTTGTTACTAAAAATATTTAAAACATGTTAAACATATTTGTGGACCCTATTTCTTGACTGAAATTTGATTATAGCCTGTAAAATCACCCATTTGTGGATTTCAGTCAATTTCTATTTGGAATTTGGAAAAAGTTAAACTTACGAAGTTGCAGAGAATAAAATTTCTGATAAAATGGCTATTTATTATGAATTGTTGAAGTTCCGGAGTTCCAGAATAATTAATTTTTGAAGTTTTAAATATATTTTTAATAAAAACATTTTTTACACTTTTGTGGGCCCCACTTGCACATGTTAATGGCTGAATTCAGATCTTCAAAAGTGGGCGTAGAAAAAATTTAATAAATAATATTATTTTATTAAATTTTCTGCTTTGGTGTTCTAAGCATTTTCCTATAAATAGGGTGCTTAGGTTAGAATTGAAAATCACATCAGAAACTGAAGTTTTCTCTCTCTATATTATCGAGCGTATTCTTGTGAGTATTTTGATACTTTGAGTGTTGCTATACGGTGCAAGTTCCTTCAACGTTATATCTGATATTCCAGCCAGAAGTACTGTTATTCATACTAACTGGATCCATAAAATACGATTCCGTTTAGTTATTCAATTTTATTTATTTTTTATTTAAATTTAATTGTTATTGCGAAAAACAATGTTATTTTTTGATACAATAGTTATGTTCAGTTATCGGTGTCTATAGTATTTGCAATGATAATATTTAATGTTTTAATTATTATATTATTTATAATTGCCTAAATTAATTTATAATGTTGGCCTAGATATATTAAAATGCAATGCAAATTAAACTCGATTAAAGAATTTATGCTTCAGAATTCTTATTTGAATAATATTAATTTACAAATGTTGATTAAAAATTCCCCGATTAGTATTTATTGGATATCCACCAATACATCTTGGAGAATTGATATTTTTATAAGTTCTCTATCATGATTGTGGGTCTCATCTATTATTCATGTGAGAGAAAATTTGTGGAACTATCATTTTTACTTGTGAAAATATTAATTCCCTACATGGTAAGAGTAGTTCTACACAGATATTTTTTTTGGACTGGTCCAATTTTTGTTTTTGGACTGGTCCAATTTTTGTTTTTTTTTTGTGTGACTCAAAAAATGTATAGTATTTATTCTAACTGAAATTTTTATAAAATATATTTTTTTAGGTATAATTTAAATATATATAAAAAACAAAATTATAAAAAAAAAAAACTTGGACCTGTTCAATTTTCCGGTCCAAAAAACTGTGGAATCGAGCTGTTAACACTTTTTGTGAAGCGTTTTGCCTTTTCCGAGAATGCCCTTGGACTTTAAAGATAGTTTTTATTTTATCCTTTTTATTAATATATTCTGTTGTATCTTTCAACTATCATTTTGATTTTTTTTTTTTTAAATAATTAATCGTAATAGTATAAGCTCTAAAGTCTTAACACTTAAAATAAAAAAAAATTATTTAGCAACCATAAAAATTAATATCCACGTGGCGGGGAAAAAACGTGGTTTGAGAAGTCTTCTTCTTGGTCACCAATTAATTGTAAATTGCCAACTGCCAACTGCTACTACTTTTTTATTTCCATTTTCATTTGCTTTTTTTTTTTAATTATGTTCAATTCATGGTTTGGTCTGATCTTGCCTTTTGGAAAACTAGATACAATTTTAAAGTTTTTGAAATAAAAAAATAATAATTTTGTAAATAGGTCAATGATGGTGTTTAACATTTACTCAAGAAAACGCCGTCATTAATTAAATAATTAAATGTGAGCTATGAAAGAGGAAAAAATATATATATTCGTCTTATAATATACTTACAAAAACAAAAATATATATATATATATAGGGAAATGATCCGTGGAATACGATAGCTATTAACCCTGTTTCAATTAACGCTTATCCAGACATTCAAAATTGAAGTTAATGGCTGAGATGAGCGCTCAGCCGCTAGAGGGAGTAGCGGCCAGCAAATTTCTTTTATGCTGGCCGCTACTCCCTCTAGCGGCCAGTCAAAACGACGTATTTTTAACTGGCCGCTAAAGGGAGTAGCGGTCAACATAAAAGAATTTGGCTTAATTATTGATTATCTTAATTATTCTCGTAAAATAAAATAAAATAATAAATAATTATAAGGACAATCAGTAATTATCTTTATACTTATTAACAAAATAAGTATGTATAAGAATAATGACTGATTATTGTTTTATGATTTTTAATTATAAATAGAAAATAGTGATTGAATTTATATATTTGAGTAGGATTATATTATAAATTCAATCACTATTTTCTATTTATAATTAAAAATAATAAGATAATAATCAGTAATTATTCTTATACATAAGATTGAATTTATATTATATTCATACTCAAATATATAAATTCAATCTTATGTATAAGGAAAATTATTGATTATCATCTTATGATTTTTAATTATAAATAGAAAATAATTATTGAATTTATATTATATTCCTACTCAAATATATAAACTCAATCACTATTTCCTATTTATAATTAAAAATCATAAAACAATAATCAATCATTATTCTTATACATACTTATTTTGTTAATAAGTATAAGGATAAGTATAAAGATAATTACTGATTATCCTTATAATTATCCTTATAATTATTTATTATTTTATTTTACGAGAATAATTAGGATAATCAGTAATTAAGCCAAATTCTTTTATATTGGCAGTTACTCCCTCTAACGTGTTTTGGCGGGCCAGCATAAAAGAAATTTATTGACCGCTACTCCCTCTAGCGGCTGGACGCTCATCTCAGCCATTAACTCCAATTTTGGATGCTGGATGAGCGTTAGTTGAAACATGATTAATAGCTAACGTATTTCACGGATCATTTTTCATATATATATATATATATATATATATATATATATATATATATATATATATATATATATTATTTTTCTCATCAAATCAAAAAGACATAATATGGAGTATTTCAATATAATATAATTTTGTAATTTTAAAAAACAATATAATATTATTTTCTTCACTAATTAAATATACAAATTTCTTTTAGTTAGACTTGACAAAAATAAAGAATTATTTGCAGCAGGTACTTATGGAAATTACGTAAGTTTTAGGGGCATTAACGGAATCAAGAATCGATTAAACTTTATTAAAAGAGGAAAAAATTAATTTACAAACAATTATCACTATAGGAGGAAAAAATAAACTCACAAACCTGAGACCCAAAGGTTAAACTACCTCGTATTTAAGATATAAAATCAATGTTTGATTTTTCAAAATTAATTTGAGATATCTTTAGATTCATAATCAACTTAATTCATTCAATTTTTGAAAATCAAAAATCTTATAGTAGTGATATTATTAATTAGATAGTTTACAAATTTTGTAATTATATTGTTTAAAATTAATTAATTTCAAATTTAAAAAAAAATTCAAATAAATTTAGAAAGGTAGTATTTATTTTATATTTTATAACCGAGGAAGTACAATATATGAGATACAATTTATAAAAACTATATAAATCGAAAGGTGAGCAAGAGTTGTCATGAGATCATAAAGTAATGCTAAACTTCCATAAAATAGATAAGTCCTGTTATACATTGCAAAAATTCTTAGTCAACTATTAGATTTGATAAAATTGATCTAAGCCCGCTGGCCGATCCGAATAAATTGTCAAAAAACGAGTTTTGAGCTTCATTTTTTAGCTCATCAAAATTTAGACCATTTTATCCCGACCTGCCAATGACCTGGCTCGACGATGGACTGACCTGTTTAGACTAGGTCCAAAAATATGTAAAAATTTGGTCATAAATCAATCCAGGCCCGCGGGTCAGGTCGGCCTGCCCATCTCGCCCGTCAAAAAACGGGTTTTGAGCTTCACTTTTTTAGCCCACCAAAATCTGAACAGTTTTGGCTCGGCTCGTTTGCTAGGTCTATCAACTATGATTGCTACGTATGTGTATAAATGAGATAGGAAAGAATTTATTTTAGGAAACTGATTATATTTTTGATATTTTCACATGATCCTCCCTTACATGAGTATACAGTGAGTTTCACCTTCATGTGAGAAAGAACTATATAGAAATATCAAAAACACATAAAAATAGTGTTCCCCTTAATTTATTCTATCTTATATTTTTGCATATATTTCTACGTTGATCGCACTTCAATTTCATCAAATATTTATGAATATGTATACCATTTTCCACTTTGAATATACCTCTACACTATAAGAGATATGAACCTCATCCCAACTCCCAAAACAATCGGATAAAATATCAAAGAAGAATACATAATGAATGATGTAGGAGGTTGAGTTTAAGGGTAATGGATAAGAGAATATGGAACCAACTTGCAAGAGAAGTGAAAAGTGAGCTACTATATATTTTCCTCACGTCACCTTTGCTTATAAGTTAATCCAAAGTCCACCAAAAATGGACTTTTTTTCCATGATGGTGGGGCCCATTACCCAAAAATAAAGAAATCAATTAGATATTTTATTTAATTTCTTGAAGAGAAAGGAAATATCCATCAATTAAAAATCAAGAATCAAATTTTAATATATAGTATTTATTTAGAAGAATATAATTTATTTATTTTTACTTTTTGCTGAATAAGAAAATATTAGTTTTCTTTTCTCTTTTATTTCTTTTTCTTTGGGATCCACTTATTATGGAGTTAACTTGATGGTAAGTTGGTCAATTGATCAATATAGTACTGACACGCAGGGAAAGATCATCTCTCGACCTGCGTATCGACACTGTATTAATTAATTGAATAAAATTAATTTCATATTAACCACTCCCTCTTCTTTTAGTAGTTTGACTCCCTCTTCCATTGTCCATTTCATGGATTATAAAAGTCAGATCAACTTTCCAATAATCATATTACTTGAACTTGTTAACTTATGTAAGTGGTTAAATGTAGGATAAAATTAAAACGTTAGCTAATTTTTATAAAGAGGACGAATATATATCACGAAAGATTTATGTTCAATTACGATTGTGAATTGAATAGGATTATAAAATTGGTTTATTATATCAATTATATCGTAAAAATATTATTAATAAAAAATTATTCAAGTAACTTGTAATAAAAAAATAAACATATAAAGTCACAATATATTATTTTATATATATATATTCTTCTTGATTTTATAAATTGATGCCCTTTTACGTGTAAATTAGAACAAAGCAAGTAATCAAGAAAGAAATAAAAAAATCACAAGGCTTATATTCACATAAACTCACAATATATATATATATATATATGATGACAAAATAAATGTGATTTTAACACATTTCAATGATAGTGTTAAAATATGAGTAATGTTACTATCACATAAAATCACTCACATACTGCTTACATACATGTTGGTATAGTTCACATGACTTGCTCTGCACGTGGGACATATCAATATGCATGTAAGTGTATGTGAGTAGTATGTGAGCTATTTTTATGTGATAGTAGACTTATTGTTTAAATATTTGATTGGCCTTTAATTCATACTCTAAGATTCCCAAACTAATGACAGAAAATGCAACCAGTTATTGGCTCCACACTTGCTGCTTTTAATCTGATTTCCACAAAATTCAGTGGAATGAGAAATTTGTGGTAATGAATATGTTTCTATATAATTAATTGCACAAAATTATCTTCCTATATCTTCTAATTTAATTTAATTCATCAAAATTTATAATAAAAAAAAATTCATTTTATTCTCCATACTATTTACATACGAAACACTTTTTTATTTTATTTCCATATTTTATTTCTCAATTTCTCTACTTGTGAAACACCAAGATGGAAAAACTCTTTTTCCCAGTGAGATTTGTATCGAATCCCATACCAAACATACTTAAAAAATTTCCTTAGGCTACAAATTAACATCATTTGATAGTGTAACCAATACATACTATAGAAGGCTCTCCTAATATACAAATATCCTAAGAACCAAATTGCGCACACAGCAATTCAATACTTTCTTCAAGTACTCTTTCCCGCTTCGTATTCGTGAGCCAGGAGCTGTTTCGTATAAACACGATGCCGCCTCTCTCTCCCGTATATAACCCAGAAGACTAAAGACAGCATAACTGCAGTAGATACCATAACCAAACCAGCATAGACCCATTTACTGTACTTGCGAAGACCAGGACAATAATCCCTATAAATGTCGATGAAGGTTTCTCGGACAAAGGTGCAGTCTTGTAGATCGACTAGGAATGGACCGTAATGATACAATCCATAACTCAGGTTTACACCGGCAGTCATCTGGCTGTAGAATGTTGGAGTCAAACGGCCAGTTGTGACACAAATACCGTTGGATGAAACTTGACAAACATAGTTCTTCCACACCTGCATCATAAACAAAAGAGAACTAATAAGATGGGAACTGCTAAAAAGACACGGGAAATGTTCTGTTTTAATTAAGTAAATGGAAACAGGAAATATCAGTGAAACATACAATAGCATAGTTTGAATCTTTTTCTCTTCTTTTTTTCTTCTTTTTTTCCTCTTTTTTTTTGTTGTTTTATCCCACTAAAGTATTGTGGTTTGAAATCAACTCAAATAATATTCTTATGTTTTCAGTTGGTAGACACAGTCACACAGCTAAAAAAAGACCTATGTTAGCAGCCAGACAAGCTTCTGTTTTGTGTTTTTACTATGAGAATACATTCTATAAGGACTGCTTGTAAAATCATTGTTTGAAACCATCCAATAGCATTATGCCATGTAAGTGATTTAGAAGAAAATCAATGGATTTGGATTGTATTCATAGACTGTAATTATCATCTACCATTGGTAACATTGTTTAATTAACCAAACTGGATCTGTTAATGTAATCCAAACCCTTTGATTTTCTCCAAAACTACATACGTGACATATTGCTATTGGATTGTGTAAACGAATAATTTAGAGGCAGTCTTATAATTTATTCTCTTTTACTATACCTTTAAAACACAACAGCTACAAAAGGGAATAGTTTTTCAAATTTCGTTCCACAAAAGTATTGCAAAATCTTTGCAGAAGAGAGGTCCTTCACACCTGTAACTGATCTATGCTTCTACTTAATAGTTTGAGACAGTAAAACCAACTTGTAATGGGGAAAATACATTAATTAGCATAAATCAACATATTCTCCTGAAGCCAACCATCAAATGATAACTACATAACATTTACTCAATTTATGTTCTAAAATTGCGAGGTTTTTTTCCATACCTGTGTTGCATTGCTCAAGTCCACTTCACCAGCAGCACAAGCTCGATCCGTAAAGTCGGAATAGAATGGATTGCAAAGGATTGGAGTTAAAGGACCAGATTGATTGAAGTACAACGGCTTAATGTTAGGGGAGAAATTAATGTTTGAGATGTTGGTGATGACCTGATTAACCACATCAACAAGTTGAGAAGTGACTTCCTTGCTTCGCAACAAGGTCTCTTGTGCAGTGACATTGTCCACACAAGGCAATATATCATCTAATGCCGTATGAGCAGTTGGGTTTTGAATCCACTGGTTCATTGCAACACAGCTGTCTGCAGTCACACTAAATGTAAAAGAAAGAATCATTAGACTTCGTTGAGACAAATATATACACACACACACATACACACAAGATCCTTAAAGAGAAAGAGTGAAAAAGACAAACAAGACAAAAAAGAAAATACGCATAAGAGGGCTCTAAATACTTTCACTACAAGCAACTAAAGAGAGTACTGGCTGAAAACACCATTTTGATTTATAATGTACGTCTTGTACATGAAATCGGATGAAGGTAAAGAGTAAAATCAGTACATAAATATGTCATTTTCAACAAAACTCTACCCCCTAAATCTTTACACATAATGCTGTAGGATACCACCACAGGGACGAAGTTTTTTTCCAGCCGGGGTGGGGGGAACTTAATGTAACACGCTCAAATATAAAATAAATTTAGTAGTAAAAAATATAAATATAATTTTGCTAATAATTAACAACATAAAATTTATTTAACAAAAGTAATGATAAAATATTAAACATTGACATTTTTCATCCTTCCTTGCAACTTAAAAGATTTGTGAACTATTAATTCTTTATCAGTTGATTCTAAAGAGAATTTTTCATCAATTTCTCCCTCAACATTTACCATCAGATAATTTTTGAGTAATTTCTTCTATATGTTACTAGTTTTTACCAAAAAACTTGGGGGGCAAAAGAAAAAATTAAAATAAATTAAAGGATCAGAAGAAAAAAAGCCAAGGTAGCTTCCCCCCCCCCAGCCCCTTAATGGCTCCGTCTCTGGGACAGGGACACCAGTTGTATTTCGAGCACCAGCTGAAGACAATCTCTGACAAACATAGTCCATATTTGTAGTTACTCAAAACTACTCAAACCACAGTTGGAATATATGCATAAAGGAAAGTCGTATACAAAACTCCCAAGAACATCTATGGTGACTCTTACAATGCAGCACCCCGCAGGTTCAGTATACTCATGGGTTGAAAAGTAGGATCATAGCAAGTGCTGCCAATGAAAAGGGCACAAAAAGGAGCACCTAGATAACATAAGGGGCTAGGACATCAGCATATGGAGGCAAGGGCTACAGACTATTCAGTTCACATCTCTCTCTCACACACACACATTTATCTGGCTCAACTGTTTCAATACAGTCAATGGAATGTATAAAGAACATGTTTATTGGAATGCTAACAGTAATCTTGCAGAAAGAACAGGAAATACAAAAATAATATATAAAAACTAAAGTTAATGTGAACTACCAGAAAAGAACTTACTTGTGGAGGAGAAGAAATATGCCACACAAGATGAATGTTCCTGTCACAAGTATCCATCCAACTATAACCAAACTGCAACAAATAGGTACAAAAGTATTTTTTAGAACAAAAAACATTCCAACAAGAAAGCTCAGAAAAGAAAAATAATGCAAACTGAGTTTATGCTATAATTACTGTCTACTCACATATAAACGAGAGTCTTCTTGCCAAACAGCGAAAGCACTGGAGCAAGAAATTGGAATAAGTAAATATGTAGTATCAGCAAGAAACAGTTCTAGTGTACAGATAATTGAAAATGAAAAACAGAACGAATATCCACAGAATCAGAGGGCTTACAAAACCCAATAAATGTCAAGAGAAGCATCACAGCGGAAATTATGATGAGGGCCAATCTCCTGCAGGAAGATTAGTATATCAGTTTCTTGGAGAAAAGATGAGTTTACAGTAGTGAGCCAAATGTTTAGAAAACAATCATTCATTACACTGAATCTACAATATCATGTATATTATCAGAATTATCCACTGCTCGTTCAGAAAGCACGCTAGCAGAAGAGTTAATCTTCGCTCCAATCTGATCAATTTCAGTTTGGACGTTAGAAGGCAGGAAAACTTGATCCACTCCAATTTGCTTAGCGGCAGCAAGATATTCTGACACATCTCTAAGTTTCTCCCCAGTGCTATTTGCCGTTTTTACAACATATTCCAACGTTCTTGTTGTGCTAACATGAAACTTCTCTTGACCAGTGTACAACAGAACACATCCAACGCTGACATTGCAAGATTATGCATTAGATTGTTTCAAAAATTTTGTGCATGTGTATGTGTATTGGTGTGTGCACAAGTTCATGCGTGCGCGCGTGTGTGTCTGCCTGCCTGTGTTTGAGAGAGAGGTATATACATCGCAGCAATAGTGAAGAGTATGAGAAGAATAAGAGAGAGAGCATAAGCAATTCGGGAATATCCATAAGGCTCCCTTCGACAACAAAAATAGCAGAGACAGATGAGAGATAAGCACAGCCCAAAGCCCAGGAACCAAATAGCCGCGATAACAAATAAAGGAACAGCAGTGAAACCCACAGACTGCATTCATAAAATATTTGGAGGTCAGAAACAATATAAAGAAAATTCTTATATTAATAAAGACTAATAACAACTTTTTAGCTGCTATATGGGATTCATTTGCATCCTACCCAAACAAGTTTGGGATAAAAGGAGTAGTTGAGTTGGGTAATAAAACAAATAACAAACAAAAGTAAGCAAAGAAAATTATTCTTTTACATGAAAAAATAAATAAATTAAACATGTCTAAAGTGTTATTACCTAAAAATAACATATAATTCAGAAGAGAGACTTAGTATAAAACTGAAAGCTTTGCAATCACTCAAGCATGAGTACTAAATCAAAATTAGCAAATAGCAGAAGATTTCTGGGTCAACAACAAAGGAGGTTATTTGATCATTATCAAGTGATAGGGATTAATTTGTTTGACTTAAAGATTCCATCTTTTAACTTGTATTGCAAAACTGCATGTCTTCTATTCTCTGCTCTATTCCAGTTCAATCTGGCTTTTATTTCTTTTTGAATATTTATTTTATGTTTCCTATAGCTTTCATGTTTCAAAACTGAAAGCTTCATGAATATATTTTGAGAACTAAGGATTTTTATCTCCTTATGTATATTAGAGTTAAGATGCTGGACAACTGTCATTAGAAGCTTGAGAGTGGATTAAGATTACACCCACTTGTTACATGTGAAAATTTGTACATCCTAGAGAGAACATTCTGACCCGACAAATTATTGATTATCCTTTTGCTTATAGGCTTCTCATAGAGCACAATTAAACCGCAGAGATTCAAGGTGCGTCTCAGATAGACTTCACGTCGCCTAGAGGTGGCAAACGGGCGGGCGGGCGGGCGGGCGCGGGCCAAAGGTGGTTTATGCCCATTTTTTCAGCCCGCGGGCGGGGCGGGCTTTGAACGGGCCGGGCCAAAAAGGCCCGGTTTTTTGTGGGCCAGAAAAGTGCGGCCCAAAGCCCGCTTTTTGGCGGGCGGGCCGTCCCGGCCCGCGGGCTTTGGGCCCGTTTGCCAGGTCTAAGTCGTCGCCGGAGCCGGCGTGAGTCACCACTCAAGTACCTGCAAAATAAATGAAAATCTAACCCGGAGGGGTTGGTCTTCGGGAAAGAGACTCCGATGCCTAGTAATATATAATTGAGTGTATGAATTATGTTGTACATACCTCAATTATCTACCTGTTATTTATAATCATAAAGTTCTAAACCCAATTGATTAGGATTTTTGGATTATACTTAATAATTATCTTATGATAAATATAATAATTATCTACATAGATATTTATCTCATATTTACTTCTTTTTGGGTATGTCACGTATCACATTCTTATTGGCAACTTATTTTTACTAAATCAATTGCCACCCATTTTTTAGGCGAGTAGGAAAGTGGATTTTATTTGCTAACCTTTGTCACCATAATTGTACCTTCTTGGTAAATATTCCGCCTTCATGACTTGTTCCTTATTCCAATATTCCGCCTTCATGACTTGTTCCTTTTTTCAGAATTAAAGACTCAATTAAATAATAATTTTATGCTCCAGCAGTCCAGGTAGCTTGTTCTCCTTGTTGCTTTGTTCCTTTATCCCAAGTCCCACATCGCTCAACTAGTTTCTCTTGTCCAAACTCGTATCTATAAATAAGGGAGAGCTCATTCCTACTTTTCAAACCAAGGCATGAAAGTTCATTACTTTTGTAATGACTAAATCATGCTTTAGTTAGTTTATTTTGTAGATTTTAAAATTTCTTTGGTAAGGGAGTAAAGTCCCATATTGTTTGGGACTTGAAATATCTTATTCTTTGAGACTTGAAATATCCTTCCATTCCTACCATGGTAAGGAAGTTTCTTACCCTTTATTAAAGGATCATTTAAAGCTCGCAGCGGCAAGCTTGAACTTGTTAAGGCTCGACTAGTTTAGTTTGTAGTCAAGCTCAAGTTCGAACATGCCAAAGCTCCACTAGCTTGACTCATTTACACCCCTAGCCTCGGAGCCAACATGATAAACTTAATTTTGGTTCCTCAAACTTTCAACCAACTTTTAATTAAGTTCCATAGTTATTAAAAAAAAAAAGATTTTAATATTTTAAAATTAACAAAAAATTATATTCAAGTCCTTTTAATTTCTAAAATAGTTTGGGATGTTTAAATAAATAAAAGTATAAATATAATAAAATAAAAATGTATGTCAATTATATTTTATTTAAATGTTTAGCCCATTTTAATAAGGGTTAAAGTTGAAATATAAAAAACGAGACCCTACTATGAGCAGAAAAAAGTTAATATTAACAGTGAAGGTATTTTAGTCCATACATCTGATATGGATAGACACCACACATGAGCTTGAGAGTATCTTAAAAAACTATGATGATACAAACCGTTCAACTGCTTAATAAGCTTGAATGCTCAAATACGAGCCAAAATAAACTAGAATAAGTCACCCAGGCTAATCAATTCAAAAAGGCCTTGTATTAAGCCGCAAAGGCACAAAGACCCAAAAAGGAGCATTGAATTGAGTCTTTAATTCTAGAACAAAGAAACAAGTCATGAAGACGGGGAATATTCACCAAGAAGGTACAATAATGATCACAAATGTAAGTAAATAAAATTCACTTTCATACCAATTAATCGCTTGAAAAGTGGGGGGTAAATGATAATAGTAAAAATAAGTCACAAATAAGAATGAGACGCATGGGATACTAAATAAAGGTAAATATGAGATAAGTATATATGTAGATAATTAATATATTTATCATTATATAATTATTGAAGATAATTATTAGTAGTGATAAGTATAATCCAGAAACCGTAATCAATTAGATTTGGGACTTTATGACTAGAAATAAGGGGTAAATAACTGAGATACTCACAACACAACTCATACATTCAGTTATATATTATTCAGCACTAGTTCTCTCAAACTAGTGGCTGACTTGGGCACCGGAATCTTTTTCCCGAAGACCAACCCTCCAGATCAGATTTCCATTTGTTTTACAGGTACTCGAACTACGATTCAGAGACGCCCCAACGGCTCCAGCGACGTTCTAGTGAAGTCTGTCAGAGACACTTCAATTCATAATATAAATTAAAAACGCCATTGACCAACTTTTATCAATAGGATTTAATCATGGCATTTTCTTTATATTGATTAGTCTCATAATAAAAAAAAGTAGCTGACCTGTAACTCATTCAGAATACCATAAGATATTAAAAAAATATTTAAAAAACTCCTAATGTAATATTTGAATTCATATATATATATATATATATATATATATATATATATATATATATATATATATATATATATATATATATTTGACCTATGGTGTCAGCTGCGTACACATCGGTAAATACTAAATAAGTAAATATTACAGATCTTATTATGGACATGATAAGCCTGTTCTTTTCATCCGAGTAGTAGCACTGACTGTTATATGATTCTCATTCAATTAATTGCCGCCAGACACATCTCAAAGTGGAAGGAAGTCAAAATAATCATGAATATAACAAACTAAATAAGAAAATAATTAACCAAAATCAAAATCATATAAATCTTTTTACTTAGTTACCCAAATAAAATGAGATGTGAAATTAAAAGAGAATATAAGCATATCAACTGTAACTTAATTATTGAGATGCGGCTATAATCATTGTCAATAAGAAATTTGAAACTCCTGCAGGACTATGCTTTGATTTTGAAAAGTTTGTTTTAAAGATAGAATAATATAATATTTGCATATCAAAGATATGTACACTGTACATAAAGTTTTCACCACATATATCCAAGAAGTTATTAATCATATCTTTAACACTAGCCTTTCCATATTATCAGCTAAGATGGATTAACAACATCTTGACACCAAAAGTGATTGACCCAGCATATTTTACAAAAATTCAAAAGTACCTCTACTACATTGAGCTTGTCAGCTTAATATAATTGCTTTTAATTGTTTAAGTGTGATTTCTAATGAAATTATAATTGGTTATAATTTATTACTTGAATAATAGCGACAAGCTCGTATTAAAATAATATCATGGGCTAGAAAGGTCTAGTATGAGTTCAGTGAAATTACTTTGACACAATTCAAAAAAACGACCCCTAGTTTTGGCTCAAATCACTTAAATTTGGTCCAAAATGCTGATTCAACAGCCTGAGATCAATGATTGATTATAAAAGCAATAATAAAAGGCTGAAAAAATGGGCTCATTAACTGAGATATCACCCTTGGCCAATTTCCCCAGAACATCTCCCACTGCTTGCCTATACCATACCATTAAACAAGCATGTGGCTGATTACTCTATAGTGATCCAGGCCCACAGTGAAGGGTCTTATTGTAATCCAAGTGGCATATACAGATAAGAAACTAAAACATAATTTATTTAAATAAAGATCAATGTGACATACAAATTTATATCCATAAAAATGCATCATATCATTTTCCTGGAAAAATATTTCAGCTTAGGGCACGTATGAGACAGTTTCTCCGAACAGCGATATTTAAACGAATCAGCCAAATTAAAATAAATCAAAAAACATATCTCCCATGTTATGAGCTCAATCTCGATAATAGAAAAATGAGAAAAGTGCATTATTAGGAATTATATGAGGTATGGACCAAAGACTTATACAAATAGGGATCTTAATAATAGAGAAATACTACTAACAAACTAAATTGACTTTTTTTTAATATATATAGTTCCTATATTTTATAGCAAAAACTAAAATAAATTAATAAAAGAGGAACTTACAGCCCAGTAATGGCGCTCACTAATGTTCCACCCTCCTGTATATCTTTTGAAATCATTAAGAGGATCTCTTCTATATGTTCTCTTTGAAGCCAAAATAAGATATGATGAATTCACAGGAGTTTCATCACTTTGTCCTTCATCAAGCAATCTTCTAAGCCCATTTTGAACTTCCCCTGAAAATCAAATAACGAAACAAAAAGTTTCAAAATTTTGCACCCAAAATCTAAATCCAACAAGAAAACAAAAGGGTTGTAAGAGAAAGTTAGTACCTGAACTGGGTAGAGTTTGAAAGTTGGGAATATGGGAATCTCCATGTGAGAATGAGAAAAAGAGAAAGGTGGTTAAGAGAGATAATACAAGTGGCTTGTAACATAACATTGCCATTTTTGGGGGAAATGCTTTAATTGGGTTTATTTTCAGAGGCACTGGAGCACCACAAAAGCATTAATCTTGCTCAAATAGGTAGATTTTTGCAGGGGATAGAAAGTACCAGAAGGCTTATCTTGCAATAGAGCAAAAGAACAAGAATAAAAAATACAGGATGAGATTTAAATCAAAGTATTTTTGTGATTTGTACTGTATATGGAGAGAGAGGAGTGGTGGGGTTTAATGGTTCAAGGAAGGGAGCCGAGAGGAGGACTAGAGGAGAAAAGATGGGGGCGCCTCTCCGCCTCTACCAATTTCATTATTTCATTACAAGTTTTTTAAGGGAATAATTTTTGTTACCAAAGTACCCTTTGATAGTTTATAGGTGTCACTAAATCTTGACTAGAGTCCATAACCTTTTTGAAAATAAAGTTTCATTGTCGGTAATCAATCAATGGTGCTTCAATTTGATCTAAAATTTGAATTTTTATTTTAAATTATTTCAATAATGTCTTGTTAATTTGTTATATATATATATATATATATAAATTTATGTCAAATAATAAATACTGATGACAGAGTACTTAATATTCTCTCAATTTTAAAATTAAAATGTAATTTGACTTTTAAAATTCAATGACATTAAATTTAAAAATGGGTATAACTTATAAAAACTTAAAATAATATAAATTTTATAATTAATAATTTTATTATATAATTATAATAATTATATCGATTAAAATGAAATAAATTAATATTAATTTAAAATTTAATATGTTATTTAATTTTAGAGTTAAATTATACCTCTAATCTTAAAACCAATATATTATCTGAATAAACATGTTCTTACTGACAATCTTGTGGCAGTTCATACCATTTTAATAATGACATTAGATGCGAACATTTGTATTTCTTTTTTGTTATTCTAATTTATCTGTTTACAGAGTTGATGCTGTTGTATTTTATACAAAATAATATATTACAAAGTTAAATAAAAATAAATATATTCACATATTTTGGTGATGTACCATTAAAAGAGTTTAATGTGTAATTAAATGAGTTATAATTAATATATTTATTGAGATTTTGTAACGGTTAAATAAATATTAATTGTTTAATTATTGAGACATTATTTTATTATTACCGTTGCTTGGGATATTATTGTGTTGCCTTTAATATATTACCGTTGTTGTTGCTTTCCTTTGTTATATAAAAGGGAAAGGCTGGTCTTTAGAAGAGATGAAAAAATATCTTAATTTTACAGCAGCACATATATATGTATTAGTTGTACCAACAAATATAGTATAGTATATATATATACTGTTAATGCTCATTGTTGATATCAAATATATATATATATATATATATATATATATATATAAATACTAATTTTCATATCTATATTTTATTGTTTTTACACGGTTTATTTTGAGTTTTGAGTAAGGAAAATTAGAAGTTGTTCATGGGTCATTCAACTATTTCGAGTGCTGATTAGTTGGGTGAAGAGCCGTTGAATCCTGGAGTAGGAATTCGTCAGTGACCTTAGCACAGAGAATAAGTTCTCCGAGGGGCGAAATTTCTACTTAAGGACAGTGCACTGCACGCCTCTGCTCAATAAAATCGATAAGTTTATTTCTGCCCTTCTTTATTTTATATTTGAATCTTATATTATTCGTATATTTTCCAACAATCTTAAGTAGAAATTTTTTTTGGGTTCTTATATGTTCCTATAATTCTGGCAATGAATCTGATACAAAGGTTAATTTTCATTCCCTGTGAATCTGAAATAATTAAAAAGTTTTTCCATCATGATGGGTCAAACATAAGGTATTGATTTCATAAATAGTTGTAAATTTTATGTAGTTAGATTTGTTTTCAGCTAATTAAACAGTTTGTGCAAATTTGAGTGAATGATTTTGGATGGTTTTACTGTCTAAAATATTCTTGGTTAGCAGCATATAGGTTTGGGTCTAATTCTTTAAATTGTGTGATTATTACATGCTTCCGTTAGTATTTCTGGAGGTCTTTGTTGATCTACTCGTTTCGGAAATGCTGCTAAATAAGGGAGGTATTCTGTTTTCAGCAGAAATTGTGATATTTCTTCATGGCTTCTGTATTGACTCACAATACATATTAAATTGTTTCCGCCACCCAAATGGAAAATAAAATATGAAATAAAAAAAATGAAGAATTATTTATGTGGTTAAAAGGAACCCCAATAATTGACAACTGAAAAGTATTAGCTCATAAAGCCATATTTCTTTAAGGTTGTTTTATTTTTGTTAGCTTTATAGAAGTATATTGTGTTTAGCTATCCACATTTCTTGTATCATGGGCACTCAAACAAAGAGCAGCATGTACGCAATTCTTTAGCAACTTAAATTGCATAAATTTTTGAGCTTTTGCATATATGGTTAGCTAGCTAAAGGCCTATGACAGATATTTAAAGCCCCCTCTTAAATCAAAAGAAAAGGATTTACACTCCCACTGTTTTGCCCTTAGTACCAAAGGAGTTGATTTCTCTCAGGAGGTCTATTTTATGACTTCTGATTACTTGAAGATGATGTTGAGAAGGATTGATTTTATGCGCTATGTTCTTGAGATGGGATATAACTTCGTACTCTCTGTTTATCTCTCAATAAGCATGCATCCAATCATATTTATATCTTTGTGTTAAATATATTACTGTTTAAATATATTACTGTTGGGGAATGCACCGAGTGATTTGGCCTGTTTATTGCGTGATGATATTTTAGGCCATGACCATGTGAATTACTTGGGTATTTTAAAAGATGTTAAAATTTTAAATACCAAGAAATGTCAAATGTGTGTGGAAGCCAAAACTACTAAAAAGACATGACAATCAATATTAGTTAGAGAATCTGAACCTCTCAGTTTAATTCATTCAGACTAAGGTGATATGTCTAGAAATATCTTAAAGTGTGGGGGTGTCTTACTAAGGTATAGTTACCTGACCCTAAAAAAGGAAAATTGGTTCTAAAACTGCTAATATGCAGTTAATAGACTCAGCAGATATACTCATAATCCTAATAAGGATAATTGAACTGCTTTATGTAGAATACTCAAGTATCTGTGAGATACTATTGGATTTGGTTTGTATTACTGCGGTGATCATGCAGTTCTTGAAGGCTATAGTGATGCCAACTGGATCTCTGATTCAGATGAGATAAAATCCACAAGTGACTACATAGGAGGAGGAGCAATTTCTTGGAAGTCTACTAAACAGACTTGTATAGCTCGCTCTACTATGGAGTCTGAGTTTATTGCCTTAGAGAAGGCAGGTTCTGAAGCAGAGTGGCTCAGAAAATTTTTGATAAATATTCTTTTGTGGATGAGACCAGTTCCAACTGTGTCTCTACATTGTGATTGCCAAGCTGCTATAGGCAAAGCTATAATGGCAAGAGTAGGCATATACGCCTAAGATATAATATTATGAGACAGCTGTTATGTGATGGGATTATATCCTTTAATTTTGTTAGAGTTAAATCTTGAGGATCCTCTGACAAAGTCACTAAGCAAGAGGCTAGTGAGCAGCAATACATCGAGGGGGATGAGACTACTGTCTATTACAAAAATCAACAATGATGGTAACCCAACCTATATGAATGGTAATCCCAGGAAGTAGGTTCATATGGGTAACAACAAGTCATTGGTTGATTGGTTGAGACACTATCCATTTTATACATATTTGAGTTCATCCTTATGGTGTAGGATAGTGTAATTCTACAGTGTTAGAGGTTGAGTTATATACTCTTAATGTTTTCCATAGTCCTGTTGGGTGATGTGTTTAACTGTAGAACACATTTGATGGAAACACCTATATGAGTGTAGAGGTGGGGCCGCCTCTTATGAAAACAAGACAGATTTTCTAGAGCGCTCATGAATTCCAGGTATGGCGCAAGGCCAAAATGTGCCAAATCGCGTAGAACAACTTCTAATTAGAGTTTGTAGTGTGAGTAATATGATTACTGATTCATAATAAGGAAGAAGGTTCATAGAAATTTTTATTTCACCAACTTCCTGTGAATCAAATCTTATTTACTCTATACATTGGTTTATAGTCCAAAAGACACCAGTGTTAACGCACTGCATTCTTAATTTTCTTACTCAATTTATTTTATTTTTACTTTGTAATATGTGGAGGATTGTTGTATTTTATACAAAATAATATATTACAAAGTTAAATAAAAATAAATATATTCACATATTTTGGTGATGTACCATTAAAAGAGTTTAATGTGTAATTAAATGAGTTATAATTAATATATTTATTGAGATTTTGTAACGGTTAAATAAATATTATTTGTTTAATTATTGAGACATTATTTTATTATTACCGTTGCTTGGGATATTACTGTGTTGCCTTTAATATATTACCGTTGCTGTTGCTTTCCTTTGTTATATAAAAGGGAAAGGCTGGTCTTTAGAAGAGATGAAAAAATATCTTAATTTTACAGCAGCACATATATATGTATTAGTTGTACCAACAAATATAGTATAGTATATATATATACTGTTAATGCTCATTGTTGATATCAAATATATATATATATATAAATACTAATTTTCATATCTATATTTTATTGTTTTTACACGGTTTATTTTGAGTTTTGAGTAAGGAAAATTAGAAGTTGTTCATGGGTCATTCAACTATTTCGAGTGCTGATTAGTTGGGTGAAAAGCCGTTGAATCCTGGAGTAGGAATTTGTTAGTGACCTTAGCACCGAGAATAAGTTCTCCGAGGGGCGAAATTTCTACTTAAGGACAGTGCACTGCACGCCTCTGCTCAATAAAATCGATAAGTTTATTTATGCCCTTCTTTATTTTATATTTGAATCCTATATTATTCGTATATTTTCCAACAGATGTTGTTTGGGTTCATATCTCTCTTCCTTACAGCTACCTCTAGCATTATATCCAATACTATGATAATGCATTTGCTCCATGCACCAGGTTTGAAGTTGAGGAGGACAATGAGGATAATGCTTCTAAACTTTTGATGGCTTTTATTCTTCTTCACTCATCTAGGAGAGTGTTGACGCCATTTCTCTTATTTACCGCTTTCATTCTTTAATTTATCTAAGACAATTTTTCATCTAAAATTTTCTGCTCATGTCTGGATCAGTTGACGATTTTAAAATTAATTTTATTGCATAGGATTATAAGCCATTTGTATCATATAAAGGTCTTGAGCAATTGCACCGGTTCATCTTTGTTATGGCAATTACACATATATATCTTATAGCTGTTTAACAATGCTGCTGGCGAGCATTCAACCTGTAAGCACACCACGGCTTTTATTTTATCCATATCCTCTTCCTTTCCTCCCGATTCTAAGGTGAGTAGAAATGTTTACTTAGCAGCCAGTGTCTTCTTTTGATATATGTGATTTCTTAATATTGTTGTGAAGTGGTTAATTTATTACCTTCTGTTTGGTTGATAATTGCATTTTGATCAATTTAGTACTCTGCCAGAATGGCACAAAGGAGTGTAAAGGAGCTTATATAGAGGAAATGAAGAAGATGAGGAATAGAGCTAGCAGATGATGAAATTCCTAGAAATGGTAGCATATTAATGAACTGGTCCTTTACTTTCGGAGTGACAATACAAAGAAAATACATTTGCAAGAGTAGATGTTCTGCAATGAAGGTTGAGGTTCCAAAGACAAACATACTTGTAGCAGAGCTGGTTTATGGGACCTGCAGATGTGAGGAAAGCAATAGAGAAATGGCATTGCAAGATAGAGTTATGGAAGAAACTAGAGATAAAAAGAATGTCGTGGAGGGAGGCATATGTCTATGAAATGGGAAACAAGATATTCTTGTATTGAACTGAATTTAAGGATTATTTGGACATTTGGTCTCACTTTTTTGTTTTTTCCTCAGTTTCATGACAAATATCAGGAGTTTGTTACTGATCCGGAGATAGAAGAGTTCACCGCATTCCTTCAGCAGGTGAAAGATTGGTTGTATGAAGATGGTGAGGATGAAACAAAAGGGTGTTAATAATATAGCCAAGATTGAAGAGCTCAAGAAGGTTGGTTTCCATGCCAAGTTGAACTGAATAACTTCCAGCGGGGTGACCCTATTGAGGTGTGGTTCAAGGAACTAGGGCTGAGCAAGTAACCAAATTGGAACCGAAACCGCACCAAAAACCGCACGAACCGCACCAACGGTTCCGGCGTATGTGGCGGTTTTAGGTGGGTTGAATAACCAAATTTACGATTCCGGTTTGGTTACTAGCCAACCAAACCGCATAAAACCGAAACCGCACCATGTGTGTGTATGTATGTATTATCTCTAGTAAATTCTAAAGTTACTTTTCACTTGAACACGCTCAGAGAAAACCCCAGTCTTGTATTGTCATTTTTTCACCAATTGAAAGAAGATGTTAGAGGTTATAGAGTCAAAAATTAAGCAATTGGGTTTTGGAATTTTGAATTTGTTTGATGCGTTATTGGAGGGGCTTATAGTTGAGGGGCTCGAGCACTTAATGCATTGGTTAATGTCAATGCTATAATTGTAATAGTCTAATAGATTATTTTTAGTCCTCCCTGCAATATATTTTATTTTATCTTCGGTATATACTTTTAATTTTTGGGGAACTAGATAAACATTCTTGTTTGTTATCGAATATATGGTCTCCGTTGTTTTATATAACGGATATTTTAGTTTTAAAGCATGCTTGATATAATTCTCATTGTCGACTTTGTCACTAAGTTAATTGCTCGATGTAAGTTTTATGTTAAATTTTATTGAAAACTTAAACTTTTTTGTTGTTTCAATTGGTTTTGGAACCGAAACCGCACCAATTAAAACCGCACCGCACACTTTAAAACCGCACCGCACCAATTACAAGCGGTTTCGGGTGCGGTTTTGAATTTTTCAAACCGCACCTAAGCGGTTTCGGGTGCGGTTTGGACTTCAAACCGCACCAAACCGCACCATGCTCACCCCTACTTCCAACAACTCTTCTTTTTGAGAATTGTTTTAAAGTTATC
Organism: Panax japonicus; assembly: GCA_020205505.1. NCBI lineage: Eukaryota > Viridiplantae > Streptophyta > Magnoliopsida > Apiales > Araliaceae > Panax > Panax japonicus. The sequence continues at coordinate 74,371,162 of CM035110.1, forward strand.
AGAAAACTTTTATATATGCTCTTACTTCTAAGTGAATATATTGGTTGCAAGGTTTCCACTCAAGAATCTGAATCAAACAGATGGCATTGTCTACACAAATTTAGGTTTGTAGGGTTTTTTCTTTCTTGCTTTGTATCTTTAGATTTTAGACTTTAAAATAAGTTCAAAATAAATATATCTGGAAAAAAATAAAGAAATTACTCAAACACCTGAAATAATTGTTATAAAAAATATCTTGGAACAAAGCAAAAGATGTAATGCACAAACCAGTAAACTCACAGCATTACCCCCTACAATGTATATTCATTTGTTTTTTTGTGTAAAATTTGATATTGCACAATAATTTATCATCTTCTTATTATATTTTAATTTATTAATTATACGTACACGTTTATTATTAAAAAATTAAATAATTCCACCGCAACGCGCGGGTTTGTATCTAGTTATACCTCTAATCTTAAAACCAATATATTATTTGAATAAACATGTTCTTATTGACAATCTTGTGGCAGTTCATACCATTTTAATAGACCTGGCAAACGGGCGGGCGGGCGCGGGCTGGGCCAAAACGGGCCGGACCAAAAAGGCCCGGATTTTCACGGGCCAAAAAAAGTAAGCCCATAGCCCGCGGGCCGAAGATGATTTATGCCTATTTTTTGCATTTTTTTCAGCCCGCTAAGTCCGCGGGCGGGGCGGGCCAAAAAGGCCCGATTTTTTTGGACCAAAAAAGTGCGGCCCAAAACCCGCTTTTTGGCGGACGGGCCGGGCCGGCCCGTGGGCTTTGGGCTCGTTTGCCAGGTCTACATTTTAATAATGACATTAGATACGAACATTTGTTTGTCATGTTAATATTATTGGTTTTTTTAACATCTGACCTTAGGTCACATGTTAAGCACAGAATTTAAAAGATGTACACTGAATTTAAGTAACGAGGTTCATTGAAATATAATTTTTAAATATATATGGCCCCGCTGAAATATTATTTTATGTATTTAAAAATTACTCCATATTTTAATTTGGCCCATCTCTTAAATTCAGTGTCCACCCTTTTAATTTTATGCTTAGCCTGTGCCCTAATATTATAGACTAGCTGGGTCCTGTGCCTCCGGCACTGTATGGACAATATAATTTATCTCAAATTTTGAACGACCAAAATAATTTATTGAGTGAGCGGAAAATTTAAAGTCATTTGTATTAAATTAAATTATTATTAGATTATTAGATAGATAGATGTATTTTATTAGATAGATGTATGAACGGTGGGATTTATCCCAAACTTTGGACGGCCCAGATGATTTATTAAGTAAGCGGGAAATTCAAAATCATTTGTATTTTATTAGATAGATTTTCTTAACACTACAGGCTAAGCACGGAATTAAGAGATGAATATTGAGCTGAAATATAAATTTTAAATGCATTAAATAATATTTTAGTGGGCCATATGCATTATCAAGTATTTTGTCCAAAACAAAAGTAACAAAAAAATTAAAAAAAAAACAACTATTCACTAGTAGGACCCACCCCAAACGTGTCAGCTTTGTAAGGCTCTGATGTGTACTAGACTACTATACTGGATGTGTACACGTGCTACGAAATTCAAAATTTTCTGTTTTATTTGGTAACCATGTCAACAAATTTTGACATCTGATCATCTAGTTTCAAATCTAGATTCAAAATTCGAAAATATATTATTTTCAGATAAATGAGAAAATATTATTGTTAGTGTGATGTACTCCATTCTAAAAAAAAATAGGATTAATATTTTGAAGATAATTTAAGATATTTTAAATTAAAATTGATATGAAATTAATCTATATTATACAATTATAAATTATTTAAATAATGCTATTGTAATAATTTAGGTCAAATCCCGAGTATGAATCAAATCATAACATAATAAGATTCAATTCAATGTTTAAATAATATCTTCTTATATCATATTAGCCTATGAATCATGATTTAAGTTATTAATGATAACATGTCGAGTCTAAAGTCAAACATATAACCACAAGGCCCATAAACTTTTGTAGTTATTGTGAAATAATACCAATATTCCAGTAGCCTATCGGTCCGCCTTCGTATCCTCACCACTAACAAATTGATCAGATAATCTGACTCAAGTTTTCGAGAACCTAATTTTAATACCATATATAAAAACTCGGGTCTAGTCCCGAGTTTGAAACAAATCATACCATAATAAGGCTCAATATTTTGTTTTAATAATATTTTCTTGAGTAATCTTAATTCACTCCAGACTCATCCAAAATACCATGATTAAAGGTATTAATTATATTGAGTTGAATCTTTACATATAAATCCAAGTATCCTAAATATTAGGATGTGGTTACAATTATTAATTATAAGACTAAATATTTTCAAAATTTTGTATATAAAATTATATCAGATGTATTTTGAAAAATCAAGTCTATAAGTGCAAAATCACAACATTTATTTAATTGAAATATGATTACTTTAAATATAAAAATTAAAAAGAGAGCAAACATTTCAGTGACCTTTCTAAAAAAAATCCTAGTGACCAAATGTCATAATGAAATATAGATTATTGGAACAAATTGTATAAAATTAATAATGTTTCATGACCTTTAAGTTAATTGGCTCGTGGTGGATCATGCTGATTTAATTGTAATTAATATTTGATTGAATACGCGTTACGTTTATAAATAACATAAAAATAAAGTAATTTTTTTTATGAATTATGTGACCCAACTATACTTAGGTTGTATTTGATAAACTTGAGAATTAAGATCTGAATGATTATGACGTCTTAATAAATTAGATCATCTGAATGGTTATGAGGTCTGAATCTAAAAAATTGTTTGATAACTAAAAAGTAAGTTGTCTTTTAATGACACTACTTTACCGTTTTAAAGGGTAAAATTTTATTTAATAATTTTAAATATTCAATTTAATAAAAATGAGTGCATAATATTGTTGAATATATTTATATAAAAAAATTATCAAAAAAATTTCATTAAGAGGTACCTCTTAATTATTAAGATTTTATTTTCTGTCTTACCGATTAAGATGCATTCAGAGGTAACAAAAAAATAAACAGCATTATGCCTTTTAGCGAATAAGAGACAGTCCATTAAGAGACAATCAGATATAAATAAAAAAGGATTAATTACATATATTAGTACATTTTTAAAAATAATTACAAAAATAAAACACATAAAATAATTATAAAAATATTACATTTTTTTAATTTTATTTACAATATTACTATAATTATGTGTCCTTAATTAAAGGGATGAATAATATTAATGGGGCATGTTTTTTAAAATGCGTGATAACCTCCGTGTATTGTCTGTTTAGGACTCTTTGTTTTCGTATACTACCCTTTACACGCTGAAACCCTCTTTTCTATCTCCTTTCGTGTTTCAGCATTCTCCATTGATCGTTATCGAAGTTAGCAATTTCGTTCTCGTCAGCATCATTTCTACTTGTTTTAGTTATTACACAGTGTTCATTGAAACCTCTTATCTCTTTCATTTGTGTTTCAGTATTCTCCATTGTTTGTTATCGAAGTTCATAGCCATTTCGTTTTCGTTCTGTGTTCGTCACCATCCTTGTTATCTGTTTTAGTGATTACACAGTGTTCTAGTTGGTTTATTATTTTTCGGTATCGATTCTGGTTGTGTATATTTTCAGGTCAGTTATTTTGAAATAATTTAACGTATTATATATATTAATGTAGTTTATCAGTCGAATGTAGTATTGATTGTTGTGTGGGTTTGTGTTATTTTTTATGTTATGTATAGAATGGTTGATACAAAGAAGAAGGATGGGAAGAGGAAGAGAATATCGGAGCGTGAGTTTGTCAAGGACGTGAAGAAGTTTGCTGTGGATATGAAGGGGAAGGAAAAGGATGTATGTCGGAAATTGAGTAAGAATGAAAATAGGCTGGTGATACACAGTGATATCAAGCATTCTCAAGTGCAGTTAGATTCTGAGCTTGACATTCCTGTAGTTAAGGCCAAAGGTCAAGTGTTTATCCAGAATATAATTCCAACACAGAGAAATTTAAAGGTGTGTTATTTTTAATTTTCTTATGGTTACCATTATATAATTATTTGGTTACTTATTAGTATGTATTTGGGTACTGTAAACTTTTAATGATTTGGTTACTTATTAGTATGTATTTGGTTACTGTGATATTATATTACTGTGTTACTTTTATGGGTTGGTTACTTATTAGTATGTATTTGGTTACTGTGAATTTTTATTAGTATGTATTTGGTTACTGTAAAATAATAATTATTTGGTTACTTATTTTTATGTATTTGGTTACTGTAAACTTTTAATGTTTTGGTTACTTATTAGTATGTTTGTGGTTACTGTGATTTTATAGTTTGGTTACTGTTATATCAAATTTTGGTTACTATCATATTACAGTTTGGTTACTATTTTGTATTTTTTATGCTTAATATGTTTTTGTCTAGTATACATGTTTTAATAAATTGAGTTTAGTGTATAGGTTGTTTATGTATTGGTTACCATTAAAAGATAGTTTGGGTACCATCATAGAATTATTTGGTTACTTGTTAGTATGTATTTGGTTACTGGATTGTGTGTATAACACTATTTTTTGTATAAATTTTGTTATTCTGGTTACGAATAACTGTTCAATTCTAGTTTTTATTTGTATATAATATCTAAATAAGTATTATTCAGTAACGAATATAATGTTAATCAGTAACCAACTCAGCATTAGTTAGTAAACATATACATATAAATGTTCAAACATAGGAAACTATATACATATAATTATTAGACGTAAACCAGTATATTGTTACATAGTAAACTATGAAGCATTACATAGTAACTAATAAATCAGTATATAATATGATGTTACAAAGTAACCAACATATCATTAGGCAGTAGCCAACATATTGTCATATAGTAACCAATAAAACATTAGGCAATACAATGTTACAAAGTAACCAAAACATCATTTTGCGGTAACTAACATATTGTCATACATTAACCAAGCTAGTATTTGATATTATCCAAGACAGCATTGAATAATATATTGTTATACAGTAACCAAAACAACAGTAGAAAGTCACCAAAAGTTGCAGTAGACAGTAATATTTTTTGTAGTAACCATTTTAAGTGGGAAAAAAACTTAAGAAATGTAATCAATATATGAATACCGTAGTAACCACAGGTAACTATATGCATACACAGTGATATCAAGCATTCTCAAGTGCAGTTAGATTCTGAGCTTGACATTCCTGTAGTTAAGGCCAAAGGTCAAGTGCTTATCCAGAATATAATTCCAACACAGAGAAATTTAAAGGTGTGTTATTTTTAATTTTCTTATGGTTAGCATTATATAATTATTTGGTTACTTATTAGTATGTATTTGGGTACTGTAAACTTTTAATGATTTGGTTACTTATTAGTATGTATTTGGTTACTGTGATATTATATTATTGTGTTACTTTTATGGGTTGGTTACTTATTAGTATGTATTTGGTTACTGTGAATTTTTATTAGTATGTATCTGGTTACTGTAAAATAATAATTATTTGGTTACTTATTTTTACGTATTTGGTTACTATAAACTTTTAATGTTTTGGTTACTTATTAGTATGTTTGTGGTTACTGTGATTTTATAGTTTGGTTATTGTTATATCAGATTTTGGTTACTGTCATATTACAGTTTGGTTACTATTTTGTATTTTTTATGCTAAATATGTTTTTGCCTAGTATACATGTTTTAATAAATTGAGTTTAGTGTATATGTTGTTTATGTATTGGTTATACTGGTTACGAATAACTGTTCAATTCTGGTTTTGTGTATTTACAGTTATGGGATCTTTATTATGAGGAATGCAACAGAAAATTCACTGGAAAAGTAATATATTGGTGTGACATGGAAGTCCCCATAATTATTGCCAAAAAATTAAATGAAAGTCAACTGGAGAAGTTTAGGGCAACATGTTTTGGAAATTTTTTGGAGTTTGGTGAGCATCAAATGTATTCACAGATTATTCACCATGCTCTTGTAAGGGAGGTTCACCAAAGGGATGATGGTGAGATGTGGTTTTTGTTTGGGGAGAAAAGGGTTAGGTTTGGGCTGCCTGAGTTTTGTCTGATTTCTGGGTTGAGATGGCAAGGCAATGATGATATAAGTGCATATAAAGTTATGCAAAATCTGATTATTGAAAAATATTTTGGGGCAGAAGTTGTTACTCGTAGTAGTATAGGTAGGATATTCCGGAAGGCAGTTTTTGATGATGATATTGAGTCTATTAGGATGTCATTGATTTTTTTGGTGTTTAATTTTATTATTTCAACAGTTTCTGAAAATTTTGTTGATGTTGCAATGGTAAATTTTATATGTTATGGTGATGTTAGTAGTTTTCCTTGGGGGACAGTTGCGTTTGAAATGACAAATTATTCTTTGTCAAATGCATTGAAGGGGCATATAAAGAAAGGAAGGAGTTGTGTTTCAACATATAATTTCTACAAGGACCATTATATTAAATTGTATAAGTTGAATGGTATTCCATATGTATTTCAAGTGTTTATGTTTGAAACAATTTCAACTTTTAAAACTCGTGGTATATGCAACGACGAGCATCTGTCGGATATCCGTTTATGTAGATGGAAGGAGCTCGTGAAGCCTCCTTCAAATGACAAGTTGAATGAGCTAGTATTCTGTTCTGGACAGGTATGCAGTTTATTATTAAGAATGTAATTTGTTACCTTTAGTTAATTATTTGGTTACTGATTATTCGTGTGAAGTTTACTCTTAACATAGTAGTTAGTTACCTTTATATACTAATTTAGTTACTTATTATATTATGTGTATGTTAACAATAAAAATGTTGTTGTTTATTAGAATATACGCAATTGGATATTTATTATATTACACTCATGTAACTAATAACATTTTTGTTGGTTACTAGAATATACACAGTTTGGTTACCTTTATATATTTAGTTGGTTAATGATTTATATATATTTGATTAACAGTATCTATGTTTTTGTTTATTGATTTTGTTTTCTGTTTATTTATTTTATCTTTTTGTTATTGTAATTGTATAATGTTTGTCATATGTTATACTAAAGTGTACTTATTGTTTTTCAGCTTAGGGTAAAAAGTTTGATTCCCACGGATGAGGAGAATGAACGTCTTGATTTGGGCAGGTTTCAGTTTTTTAGTGGGAGGAATGCTGACAAGAATGTTGAAAAGAAGTCGAAGGATGACAACATTGGAAGTGATATATCTGTCATTAAAGATGCAATTGATACACGGTTACGGCCATTGGAGAAAAAAGTTTCTGAAATTAAGAAAGACGTTGTAAAACTGCGGGCTGATATGAAGGATGAGCTACAGATTTTACATGTTCAGCTATGCAGAGATTTTAGATAAATTATTAGAGATGAGTTACGGGGGATAAAAGATGGTGGGGTCAAAGAAGTTGACAGTGATTCTGATGATGATTCTGATTCTGATTCCGATGAGGGTGGTGATTCTGATGATGATGATGAAGCTGATGATGTTGTTGATGAGCATGCTGGTGAGGTTGGTGATGATGGTTTGAAAGCTGGTGATGTTGGTGATGATGGTTTGAAAGATGATGAGAAGAATGATGAATTTGTAAATGAAGCTGGAAATGAAGGTGATGATGTTATGCTTGAAGACCGTCATGTTGATGTTATGCTTGAAAACCGTCATGTTGTTGAGGAGGTTGTTAAGGATGTTATGGTTGAAGCCATAAATTTTGTTGAAGATGTTATTGAGGATATTGGTGATGTATCAGATTTTGTTAAGAAGAATTATGGTAATGAATCTGAGTATGATAATGAAGTTGAACTTGATGGTATGGTTGAAGAACATCATGAAATAATACGTAATGTTGTTCAAGAAATTGTCAAGGTTAGACTTTTTTTGTTTGTTTTGTTTTGCGTTAGATGTCTTTTTTTTCATTTTTTTAAAGATAAATCGATTGTTTTGTATTTTGAACAGACTGTTAAGAATGATGTTGACATGCCAACTTTTGACATTTTAAGCCAATGTACGGGGACATAAATTGTTGTTTATGGTGCTGCTGAGGTTAGTGTTATTACGACATGCCAACTTTTTTTTTACATGCTTTAAGTTTTGGTTACTGTTTTACCATTACATGCTTAAGGTTTTGGTTACTGTTTCAATTTTAATCAGTATCCAACTCATAAATATATAGTAACCATTATATTGTTTTATAGTAACCAAAACAGCATTAGTTAGTAACAAGTATAATGTATCATAGTAACCAATAATGCATTAGACAGTAACTAATATAGCATTAGATAGTATAATTTTACCAATACATAATTAGTTAGTAACAAGTATAATGTTTCATAGTAACCATTACAACATTAGACAGTAACTAATACAACATCAGATTTTAATTTGAAAATATAATTATTTTCGTTACATTTTCTGTCATTTGTAAAAGGGGAAAAAGTTTGAGGCGGAAAACAAATCTGTATTGGATGATATGGTTCTGACTACCCAGGATATAGTCCAGTGTGATGAATTGGAGAAGAGCGTCAATAGAGTCAGTGGCAGACCTGTGCGTGAACATTTAAAGAGTGATGTTCTACAGTCTCCATATACAGGAACATTTGGATATGCTGGGTTATTGTCTAATGCATCGGGTGCTAGTCAAAGAGTTGCTGTTATATCTGCATTTACCAAGGTTTGCATGGATATGCCGTCCAAATTTGAAGAGGCATTGTTTGAACAGTGGTTTAAAATAGGACTTAACAACAGGAAAATGTTTGTTTTTTACTGTTAACAATGCTATAGTTTTTTTATGAAACAAATAAATTTGCTTTTGGGTAGTGTGTATATTAACATGGTGATTGTTAATGTCAACGTGTATACTAATATGTTTTTATATTGAAGGACGGACAAATTTTCTGGGAAGAATGACATTATGGAACCTGCTTTTGTATTTGGGTCTATCCCAATTTCATCTAAAATGTGGTTTTATAAATTAAAGACTCCTGGGCAATGGTTAGACGATGATGTGAGTTCTTTTTTTTTAAAATTATATTTCTATATTTATGGTTACATTATTTATTTGTTTAAGTAAATAGCTTTAACAGTGTTGGTTACTGTCATATATCTGTTTTGTTACTGTCATATGATTGTTTTGTTATTATTATATTACTATTTTGTTACTATCATACAACTATTTGGTTACTATTATATAATTGTTTGGTTACTATCATAAATGTTTTATATATATATTGGTTACCATCATATAAAATGATATGTTAATACTAGCAACAGTCCCGTGCCTCCGGCACTATGGACGTTGGGATTTATTTTAAATTTTGGACAACTCATATGATTTATTGAGTGAGCGAGAAATTCAAAATCATTTGTATTTTATTAGATAGATGGATGGTGGGATTTATCCCAAATTTTGGACGTCCTAGATGATTTATTGAGTGAGCGGAAAATTTAAAATCATTTGTGTTTTATTAGAAGAAATTAGATATATAGAATATAGATATAGATAGATAAAATTAGATATATTGTATTTTATTAGATAGATGGATGGTGAGATTTATCCCAAACTTTGGACGGCCCAGATGATTTATTGAATGAGTGGAAAATTCAAAATTATTTGTATTTTATTAGATAGATTTAAGCATGTTTTGGTTGTTATGATATAAGTGGTTGGTTACTGTCATATATATGTTTTGTTATTATTATATTACTGTTTGGTTACTAGTATACAACTATTTGTTTACTATTATATAATTGTCTGGTTAATATGATATATGTTTTATATATGTTTTGGTTGCCAACATATAAATTGATATGTTACTATATAAACATGTTTTGGTTGCTATGATATAAGTGGTTGGTTACTGTCATATAATTGTTTTGTTATTATTATATTACTGTTTGGTTACTAGTATACAACTATTTGTTTACTATTATATAATTGTCTGGTTAATATGATATATGTTTTATATATGTTTTGGTTGCCAACATATAAATTGATATGTTACTATATAAACATGTTTTGGTTGCTATGATATAAGTGGTTGGTTACTGTCATATAACTGTTTTGTTATTGTCATATACCTGTTTTGTTACTATCATATTACTGTTTTGGTAATATCGTACAACTTTTGGGTTAATATTATATAATTTTTTGGTTACTATTATATATGTTCTATATATGTTTTTGTTACCATCATATAAACTGATATGTTGATATATAAACATGTTTTGGTTACTATGATATAAATGGTTGGTTACTATCATATAACTGTTTTGTTACTATTATATTACTGTTTGGTTACTATGTTACAACTGTTTGGTTACTATTATATAATTGTTTGGTTACTATCATGTATGTTCTATATATGTTTTTGTTACCATCATATAAACTGATATGTTGATATATAAACATGTTTTGGTTACTATGATAAAAGTTGTTGGTTACTATCATATAATTGTTTTGTTACTGTCATATAACTGTTTTGTTACTATCATATTACTGTTTGATTACTATCTTACAACTGTTTGGTTACTATTATATAATTGTTTGGTTACTATCATATATATATATATATATATATATGTTGGTTAGCATCATGCATGTTTTATGTTTTTTTAAAATTATGTTTTTATAGTTATGGTTACATTATTTAGATGTTTAAGTGACTAGCGTTAACAGTGTTGGTTACATTGATTACATAATTTTATTTTTCAACACTATTAATATATTTTTTTTTGTTCAGCATATCAATGTTGCATTATATTACTTCCGTAAATTGGCCAGACATTCTGATACTGTGCAAATAAGGGCAACGACTACGGATTATTGGTTCCATGCCAAGATGACCTCTCTTTTTGAAGAGTATACAAGTAAAAATGCAGATAAGAGTGTGTTGTCTTGGGAGGGTGATGTTGCTGAGTACATCCATAGACTATTTATGGATGTCAACACACCATGGAAAAATGTTGACTATGTTTAGTTCACCATACATATGTCATCACCGGAACATTGGTTTTTGTTAACATTTGATGTGCATCGTAGACGTCTAACTGTTTATAATTCTCTGCAGCCGAAAAGAAAATCCATGCAAACAAAAATCATGGATGTTTGTGAACCTTATATATTTATTCTTTCCACTTTATTGCGCAAGACTGGATTTTGGAGGGATAGGAGTGACATTGACTTTAGCAGCGAACCGTATCGCAATAAGGAGGAAGATGACATAATTGAGTTAGAATTTGCAGATTTCGGTTCCTGAACAAGTGGAGGGGTAAGGGTTACATTGTTTTCAATTTTTGAATTATTATATTTAATTATTTTGGTTACTGTCATATAATTGTTTTGGTTACTATTTTGTAACTGTTTGGTTACTTTATAAACTGATGTGTTATATATTGGTTGATTCTAGTATTGATTTTGGTTATCTTTTGTGCATTTGTACAGTGATTGCGGGTTGTTCACAATTTATTTTGCCGATCATGTCATTCATCAGAAGATTGATGAAATTTCTATTCCATTCGCCGTTGCGCAATATCGCAAGAAGTTATGCATAAACTTATATATGCATGGAAGGAATAAACAATTGGAGGGATATGAGACTGACAGAGAATTTCCAAGAAGATTTGTTCCAGATTTTGATTAGTTCAGATATTGTTGTGTTGTCAGTATGAATTGTGTTCTGTATTTTTATTTTTTAATATACACAACAATTTTGTATGGTTCATTAAGGATGATTACTGAATCTTATATAGATGGGATTTCATATGTTATGATAATGTCAGTTTTGGAATTAATTTTGTGTGTTGTTGGTATTTGATTCGTTTTAAGCTGTGTTTGCTACATTATATTGAAATGTACAGTTGGTAACCAAATATATATAAAAGGGTAACCAGCTAATGTTTTGATAGTAAACATAGATATACAATATTGTTTCAGGACATATAACTGTTGTTAAATGTGTCAGAACATATAATTATTGTTAAATGTATAGGTGAGAGTATACATTAGTTAACAAAAAAATTTGTTTTGGTGATTGTTATCTAAATATTTGGTTACCTATTTGTTATATTTTGTTTATTGTTATAACAAATAAGTAACCAAATAGTTTACTCTTATGGTCACCATATTATGTTCATACAAGTAAACAAATTGTAATAAAATTTGATAAAATCATTATATATCTGTTAACATAAATATATGTTAACAATATTTGTTATAGTTTGTATCAAAACAGTTATAAATTTGTATCACGAATGTTATGAATTGTTAAATGTATGTATTTTTTTAGTGTATCATCATGATAGAAACACATTAATTTTAATTAAGAGATTCCATTTTTATATATGATGGTCATTTGTATAACTATCATATTAAATTAAATATATTTTTGAGATGTTCATTTGGTATCCAAATTGTTATATAAGAGTAACCATTTGACTTTATGTTAGTAACCAAATAATTTACAATTTATATTTGGAATAATTGTCAAGTAAACAGTGTACTTATTGTGGGTTCCCAATTGTATTGGCAACTCATAATAAATTCAGAAATCAAATGCTTTAATCAATAAAAATGTTGGTTATTGTACAAAATCAAAAATGTTACCATCTATGTGGTTTATGGTTAATGATAGTAAATAATTATATATACATGTATCTACACTCTTAATGTAAATGCATTATATCAGGGTTTTTTTGGTCTTAAAACCGGTGGATTATTGCAGGTTTTCTTGTTGTGTCCTTTCTCTTGGCACCTGCTGCATTTGTTTTGAATTTTGATTTCAGATCCGTGTTTGTACCTCCCTACTTTTGGTCTTCCAGCTGGTCTTCTTGTGTTTGGTGGTTTTACAACCATGTTTCTTACTTCTTCTGGTACATCCCAGTTTTCTTTGTCATCTAACTGCATGATTGAAGCTGAATATGTGTCGACCAAAGTTGTTTTATAGTATTTTTTTGAGCAAAAATCATAACAGCTCAAATTTCGCTTGCTCATAACAGCAGCAGCATGCGGACATGGCATCTCATGGTACTGAAATTTTCCACATGTGCATGTTCTTTGATCGATGTCCACAATATATTGTTTGACGACATCGTAAACAGTAAAAATCACTAAGTTTGATGTCTCAACCTACATCACAAATTAACTGTTGTTAGAATAAAGTACAACTGGAATCATATTCATTATCTGAAAAAAGACTACATATTAAATTAAACAACTCAATTTATAATTACAAAACAAGTAACTAAGCATTAAATAACTTAGCAGTAACATTATAATTATACAGAGTAACCAAATAAGCATCAGTTAGTTACCAATATAATGATACTATCAATAACCAACTCAGCAGTAACATTTTAATTATTAAGAGTAACCAAATAAGTATCACTTAGTAACCAGTATAATGATACACAGTAACCAACTCAGCAGTAGTCGGTAACCATTGTAATGATATGCATTAAGCAATTAAGTATTAATTGACAACCAATATAATATTTCATAGTAACCAAGTTACCATTAGCCAGTACACAAGTAATTATTAGTTAGTAAATATTATAGTGTAGCACAGTAACCAAATCAGCATTAGACAGTAAACAATTCAACATTAATTAGTAATATTATGCAGTAAGAAGGCAGTATTAATAAGTAACCAGTACAATGATACACAGTAACCAACTCAACAGTGTCAAGTAACCATTATAATGTTTTGCAATAAGCATCATATAAACTGATATGTTGATATATAAACATGTTTTGGTTACTATGATAAAAGTTGTTGGTTACTATCATATAATTATTTTGTTACTGTCATATAACTGTTTTGTTACTATCATATTACTGTTTGGTTACTATCTTACAACTGTTTGGTTACTATTACATAATTGTTTGATTACTATCATATATATATATATATGTTGGTTAGCATCATACATGTTTTATGTTTTTTAAAAATTATGTTTTTATAGCTATGGTTACATTATTTCGATGTTTAAGTAACTAGCGTTAACAGTGTTGGTTACATTGATTACATAATGTTATTTTTCAACACTATTAATATATTTTTTTTGTTCAGCATATCAATGTTACCAATATAATATTTCATAGTAACCAAGTTACCATTAGCCAGTACACAAGTTATTATTAGTTAGTAAATATTATAGTGTAGCATAGTAACCAAATCAGCATTAGACAGTAAACAATTCAACATTAATTAGTAATATTATGTAGTAAGAAGGCAGTATTAATAAGTAACCAGTACAATGATACACAATAACCAACTCAACAGTGTCAAGTAACCATTATAATGTTTTGCAATAAGCAATTAGGTATTTGTTAGTAACCAATATAATATTACATAGTAACCAAGTTATCATTAATCAGTAAATAAGTCAGTATTAGTTAGTAAACATTATAGTTTAACACAGTAACTAAGTCATCATTAGTCAGTAAACAATTCAACATTACTTAGTAATATTATGTAGTAATCAAGACAACATTAGTCAGTAACAAATACAATATAAAAATTAATGCAATAAATTATAATTTGTATTTGTTACCTTAAGTTTCCTTGATTTAATGATATTAGATTGCAATCTTTCTTCAGCTGTTGTGGAAAGTGTTGTGAATGTTGATAGGGCTGCTTGTTTGTTTGTGCAATACCATCTTTGAACCAGACAACGTAGGCATTCAATCATTGATGCAACTAGAAGATCCCTAATCATATTAATTGCGTTGTTAATAGATTCGGCGGTGTTTGAAGTTATTGTTGAGTATCTGCTTACAGTCCCATGGAGCATGGTGCACTTTTCCAACTTGACCTCTTCCTCCAAATATGTCCTTATTCGAGGATCAATGGTATCAAGTTCAGCCATGTGTTTGTTGAATTGTTCAATGTTGTATGCTCTACATGCTCCGTTGTAAGCTTGTTTAAGTTCTTCTCCTCTATTTTTGAATCTATTTTTATATTTTTTCAGTATATGGTATGTGCAGGAAGCATGCATGACATCTGGAAATACATAATTCAGTCTTTGTATTATTGCTTCATGTCTATCTGAAACAATGCGTTGGCCTTCCCTTACTCCACAAGCAGTTCTTAAATTCATGAAAAACCATCTCCAAGATAATTCGTTTTCGCTGTCAACCACTGAAAAAGCAATCGGAATAATGTTTCGGTTTGCATCTTGTGTGCTTGCTATTAGTAGTGTTCCTCCGTAAGTTGATTGAATGAATGTGCCATCGATTACAATAATTAGAAAGCAATGATGCCATGCTTGAATGGATGCTCCAATGGAAAAGAATAAATATTTGAAACGAGCCTTTGTTTCCAACTCAAGAGTTGTGACAGAACCTGTTATGAAACATCAACATTATCAATAGAATTATAAGTAGTATAATGCTACAAAGTAACCAAGACAGCATTAGACAGTAACCAAATTATTATCATACAGTAACCAAGATAGCATTGGACAATATAATTTTATACAGTAAACAAGACAAGAATAGACAGTAACCAATTTATTTAATGTCAGTATTCAAGTCAACGTTAGTCAGCAACCAATTATCCAAACATTAGGCAGTAACCAAAACACTAAGGAATATATTGTTATACAGTAACCGATCAGTAACCAATATATTGTTACATAATTAGTAACCAATATATTGTTACACAGTAACTAATACAACATTAGTCAGTAACCAATAAAACATTAGACAATATAATTTTACAAAGTAACCAAGATAGCATTAGACAGTAACCAACATATTTGCTTATAGTAACCAATATAAAATTAGATATTATAATGTTTTTCAGTAACCAAGACAGCATTATACAGTGAACAGCATATTTCTATACAGTTACCAAGATATCATTATGCAGTAACGAATAGTTGTAGCAGACAGTAACCAAGATAGCATTAGACAGTAACCAACATATTATCATACAGTAACCAAGACAGCATTAGATAGTATAATGTTTTTCAGTAACCAATACAGCATTATACAGTAAATAATATATTGCTATACAGTAACCAATATATCATTAGTCAGTAAAAAACAGTTGCATTACAGTAACCAATATATTTGCTGAGTAAACATTAATATAAAAAATCAGTAGAACTCATTTAAAATTATAAATAGGTAGGTAACCAATGCACATTATAGGAACCAAATCAGTTGAATTGAGTAATCACTAATCATGAAAAATAATAATGTGTTTAAATTGTTACCTGGAATTGTTTTCTGCAGCATGTGTAACCATGATGGGATCAATGAGTAGTCGTGTGGATTTCCTCTTACCTTTTCCAACGCTTTCTTTTTCGATCTCCATGCTTTTTGGTAAGAGATAGACACATTATATTCTGTCATCATGTCGTCAACAATATCGGTTGGTGTGTATATTTTCTTTAAATTTGTTAATTTATGCATTATGCATTCGCTAACGAACTCACTATTTGTCTGCCTGTGGTCTCCAAGTAATACATTGACTGAACACGTGTGAATGTCATTGAATTCCCTTACCTTGAACAGGCTGGTTTTTCGAATACTTGATGCTCTCATCTTCCATTTGCAATTTTCATCATTTACGCACACTAGCACAAAGTCTCTATGACCTGTTCTTTGAACTTTGTCTATTTTTCTTGATTGAATGCAATCTCATTGATTGTGATAGGATTTTCTTGTCTTTGTAGGTTTGATGTAATCTTACTTCACATTCATTCGGATCTGTTATTACATCTTCATATCGTTCTGCTGTGTATGATTTGTCATGTTGTCTGTCTTGTTGTTGTTCAATAATTTCCATTGCAAGTTGATCAGCATATTGCGTTCTAATTTGGGAATCTTGTGTTGCTAGTGTAACTAGTGCTGAATTCACTTGTGTTGATCTGATTGGCGTTACATCGTGAACAACAGATTCTTCTATATTTGTCAAGTTACGTAAGATTGCTGTGCGGCCGCTTCTTTTTCCAATATCTATAATAAGTAGAAATTTTCCTTGTTCATCAGATTTTTTACTGACTTCAATAAAGAAACTCAAGGTTGCTTCATCTGATATACAGATTGGTGGAATGTTGTTTTTGATGTGACATTTGATAGACATTGTAGTTGTGTTTGTGTCTATCCGTAATGCAATGCATATCATGTTTTGCATTTCTCTGAACGAACAAGTTGAGGGAACTAGTATGCCAGTAACTTCAAAGTTATTATACTGGTTACTATTAGTCCATGTACCGTTGAAATAAAGCAAAACAGGAATCATCTCCATTATCTGAAAACAGAATATGTATTGCATAGTAACAAAATCAATGTTAATGAGTAACCAAACTATATAATGTCAGTAACCAGAAAATGAAATACATTTGTACTATCATTCTATAATTGAAACAATCAGTTATACTTTAGTATGTATATGTTTACTAACTAACTAATATACAACAATTATAATGTTGAGTTGGTTACTTATTAATATGTATTTGGTTACTGTAAATTTTTATTAGTATGTATTTGGTTACTGTAAAATAATAATTATTTGGTTACTTATTTTTATGTATTTGGTTACTGTAAACTTTTAATGTTTACTTAGTATCCATAACATAAAACATATTTGACAGCATTTTACAGCAAAAATAAATAATATAAAAAATATAAATATGTACTTAAAGGTGTATTGGTTACTATTAGTCCAAACATCAAATTTGGTGTATTGGTTACTATTAGTCCATGTAACCAATACAATGTAGTCAATAAGTAACATCCAATATAAATGAAATAATTACAAAAGAATATAACATTATAATTTTACACAGTAACCAGGTCAGCACTATTGAGTAACCATTATAATTTTACATAGTAACAGTCAGCATTAGACAGTAACCAATATAATGTAAAACAGTATCCAGGTCAGTATTAGTCAGTAACCATTATAATTTTACACAGCAACCAACTCAGCAATATTCAGTAACCATATAATGTTACACAGTAACCGAATCAGCATTAATCAGTAACCAAAAACAACCAGTAAAAATAGGGTTTTTCCTGTATTTTATAATAAAAAACAACCAGTATAATTTATTTGTTACCAACTAAAGGCAGACTTTGGTAAGAATGTAACCAATTTGGCTAACAAGTAACCATTAATATAAAAAATATAAGAAGAAGTGTATATTAATATGCTTCAGCAACCAATAATACAATAACTAATTAATCACTGCAGTAATTAAGTTTGCATTATTCAGTAACCAAATCAGCATGAGTCACTAAATAATATTTTTACACAGTAACCAAGTCAGCATTATAATAATTTTATACAGTAACCAATTCAGAATTAGTCAATAACCATTATAGTGTTACACAGTAAATAAGTCAGCATTTGTCAGTAACCAACATAATATTACATAGTAACCAAATCAGCATTAGTCAGTAACCAAGTCAGAATTAATTAGTAATATTATGCAGTAACCAAAATAGCATTAGTCAGTAACTAAGACATCATTAGACGGTATAATGTTACACAGTAACCAATACAAAATAATCAGTAACCAAACCAACATTATACAGTAACCAATTTATATAACCTTAGTAACCATAATATAAAACATGTTTTCAAATACATTTTGCAAGCACAACATTCAGTATTCAAACTTTGTGACAATTTAAGTTCGAAAAACTTAAGAAAGATAATCAATTTAGTAATTAAAACATAGCCAATAAGTAACCAACATATTAAAATAAACCAAACTCTTGATGACATTATACATTAGTCATGACAACATTATTCAGTAACCAAATCCACTTTAGATTGTAACCAAAGTAACCAAGTCAGCATTATAATTAGTAAATAGTGTAACAAATGTAATCAGTGTAATAACCAAAGTAACCAAGTCAGCAATATAATCAGTAACTAAATCCATTTTAAATTGTAACCAAAGTAACCAAGTCAACATTCAATCAGTAACCAAGTTAGCATTATAATTTTACACAGTAACTAAGTCAGCATTAGTCAGTAACCATTATAGTTTTACACAGTAAGCAAGTCAGCATTAGTCAGTAATCAAAATAATGTTACATAGTAACCATATAAGCATTAGTCAGTAACCAATTCAATATTATTTAGTAATTTTATGCAGTAACCAAGGCAACATTAGTCAGTAACTAAGATAGTAATAGACATTTTAATGTTTTGCAGTAATCAAAACAGAATTGTCGGTAAACAAGACAGCATTAGACAGTAACCAGTATAATGTTAATCAGTAACCAAATAAAAATTAGTCAGTAACCAAGTTATCATTTTTCAATAACCAACCAGCATTGTTTAGTAACCGATTCATCATTAATTAGTAACCAATATATTATAACATATAATCCAATATATTATGCTAAAGTAACCAATACAGCATTAGACAGTAACCTATTCAACATGAGAGAGTAACCAACAGTTGCATGAAGGTAACCAAATTATTTGATGAGTAACAATTAATATTAAAAAATCAGTAGAACTCATTTAAAAATTATAAAGCCATTAAAATAAATATTATTTAGCAAACAAATACACAATAAACAATAATCAATTTATATCTATTTAGTAACCATAATAGAAAACATATCAATGATTCAACAAATCGTTATATTAATTTGTAGTAAACATTTTAAATCGTGAAAAAACAGATGAAACTATATGTATACGATTTTTAACCTCACATACCTCAATATCCAGATTTTTGTCGGAGTTGCTACGATTTTGTTTCTGAACTTCAACAATGACGGTAGTTCGATTGGTTTTGTTTACTGGAATTGAAGTTGATGTTTATTTTGTATGCTATTTTCCGGTCTTAGCGTGCCATCGCGACGAACAGTTTTGTCTTCTCCGATCTCACTCGCGCATGAAGAATTGGATTTCTCCGATTTCAAAATATGAATGTTATATTCCACTCGCTTGATTCTAGGAGCGGTTGGGGGATGAGAGAGAATGTAACCGACGTGTATATAGAAAAAAGATCCGCGTAATATTATGTTGGCTTTATTTTTGTAATTATGTTGTTTGTGTTTTATTTTTGTAAATACTTTTTAATTGTTGTATATTAGTGTTAAGGACCCAATAAAAAACCCCCTAACATTGACATCAACACTCATGAAACCACTTTATTAATAGAGATAAATATATTTTAATTTTGGATCGACTTATGGTGGACTTGATTAATAAAAGGGTCGGTCCAAAAGGGCTTGTGCCCAAAAAAAAGAGAAAAGCTAAAATCCCATTAAAGGCTCTGAAACGAGAGGCCCACAACCTAAGATAAAACGGGCATCATGTGCCACGGGCCTAGGGCCTTTTTTCTTTATATATATGGATAATAATAGGGTCTTTTACATAAGTATACAACAAATAGAAAATAATTACAAGAAAAGTGCATCAACTAAATAATTATTAAAAGAGGGTAATTAGGACTCATATTACAAAAATAGTATAATTCACATTAATAAAGAAACCTAAAATCAAGGATAACTAATAATTCAAATTCAAATTCAAATTTTGTCTCTAACAACAATTTCAAATCCATATTTCAAAATTCAAATCAAAATTAGAAAATTAAAAATAAAAAATAATGAAAGAGTTAATGTTCATCATTCTCCTCTCTCGCCGCCATCGCCGCCGCCGCCGCCGCCGCCGCCACCAGAGTTGCTATTTTGAATTTCTTTTGACGATTTGGTTACCCACAAAAATTAAAATGGTTACCTTTATACGAATTTTGACTAGTAACTGCATCACATTTAAAATAAAATTGGTAATCAAATAAAACTGAATTAGTTACCTTATCAAATGGTTTGGTAACCAACTATATGAAATTTGGTTACCAACTGCATCACATCCAAAATAAATTAGTAACCTAATAAAACTAAATTGGTTACCTTATCGGAAGGTTTAGTAACCAACTGCATAAATTTTGGTTACCAACTGCATCACATTCAAAATATATTAGTAAGCTAATAAAACTGAATTGGTTACCTTATCAAATGATTTGGTAACCAATTACATGAAGTTTGATTATCAACTGCATCACATCCAAAATAAATTAGTAACGTAATAAAACTGAATTGGTTACCTTATCGGAAGATTTTGTTACCGGTAAAAATAAAAAATGGACCAGTGGCGGTGGGAGGCGGAAGGATCGAGGAGAGGGAGGGGCGGGAGGAGGAGGGGGTGGGGCGTGGGGTGTGGGAGAGAGAGGAGGGAGGAGGAGAAAAGGGCGCGAAGAGAGGGAGGGGGTGGGGAGGGAGTGGCGGGAGGAGGAGGGGAGGAGGAGAGGAGGAGGGGAGGATGGGAGGCGGGAGGAGGGGAGGCGGGAGGAGGGGGAGGCGGAGGGTGGGGATGGGTTGGACAGGAGGAGGAGGCGGAGGGAGGGAGAAGAAGAAGAAGGGAAACAGAAATGAAGTGAGAGAAAATCGTGGGAGAGATAGGGAGAAAATTGTGGGAGAGATGGGGGAGAAAATCGTCTGCATAATTAAAGGGATAAGATTACACTCTTTTTGTAATTAAATATTGCATTTGCATTAATTGTGTAAATATTTAATGAGTGCACTTTTGTTGTAATTATGTTTTTAAATGTACTATAAAATGTAATTGTTCCATAATATTAACTATCCTAAATTAAAACCCTAGCCATAAAATGGGAACTATATCCAAAACACTATCTCAAAGAATATGGTTTGTTTATTTTGTGAGAAAAAAGTGATATATAGACGTAGGAAGTTTATCAAGGGTGAGCAATGACCATAACTATTGAGTATAATATAATTAAATAAAAAAATTAATAATTTAATGAAACTCCAAAAAATTAATAAATAAAATCAGCATATATATATATATATATATATATATTCCAATCAAAATAAAATAAGGAGGGCCACTTGTCCCCTCCTCTTGCCCTAACCTCCATCCACCCTGTATATATACTAGTATACTATTACCTTTTGTGTGTTTTTGATATAAAACAAGACGTAGACATAAATATATTCTAAGTAATAACAGAACTCATTTCATTAATTCGTAAAAGAATTTAAATTGTGTTTGTAATTTTAAAGAGAGAAAAGAACCAATAAGATCAAAAGTATTTCTCTGAGAGACCTTTTTTAGGCAATAATGGGCATATACAGATGTGTATATTTTATTTGTGTATAGTCTGTCAAAACTACGTCGTTTTGAAAGATTTGTGTGCTTGATTTCTGATTTGAGGGGAGGTTGTTTTTTATAAAAAAAAAATCTGCCAAAATGACGTAATTTTGACATATTATGCATAAATAAAACATACACAACTGTTGTAAGACCCCAACTTATTATAAATAAAATTGAATTTTCTTTAATTATTATTTTTGAATAATAAAGTGCTAAATTGATATAATGATTTAGTTATGGGTGAAATGTGCAAATTTTACAAAATAAGTAAGTGGTTATAAAATATTCATTTTTGTCGAGAAATATTCTTTTGGTCGTGGAATATTCTTTTTATCGGGAATATTCGTACGACGGCGCAGCCATTCGTGGGCCTCATAACAGAATAACTGTTAGATGAAGAAAACGACAAAGTATGAGTTTTTATAAATAACGGTGTTATTGTTATCGTTAACAATGTTGGTTTACCTGGTGGTTAAAATACAATAATACGCGTGGTTGCACAGTAGCACACGGTATTGCACAGTATTTTTGAATGATTGATTCTTACGTAAGAAGGCACTACTCAATAATTGTTACAGTAATTACTTTTTAATATTTTATTGATTCAATACTTGTTGCGTTGATATTTTATATTATTGTTGTTTCAATAATTGTCGCTGCACAATATTTCTCATTATCAGATCAATAATTCATAAAATTTGAATAATATTATTAGATAACATTATTGGCAATGTCTATAAAATTCTGTCAATGAGAGGTTTAGTCATCTAATTGCGCGCTAATAAGGAAAAATCCTTATTGGAAAGACCCCTTTTTCCTGAGAACGGTCTGGTTGTCATAATTGTGATTCTGTAATATTATCTGTGAATAATTAATTATTGATTTATATGATAAAAAAATATTTATTTTATGTGAATATAAATGAAGAAATTTTAGCATGAAATAATTATTGAAAGTTTGACATATTTTTGTGGAATTACAATTATTTCTCCGATAAATTATCCATTCAAATAGATTATTATAATATATTATAATTGTTTAATAATAATAGTATTATATATATAGGCATGTGATTAAAAGAAGAAGTGAGCAAAATGTATTATTCAAAAGCAGTATTCCTTGTTTTCTTTTCTAAATTGGTGTGTGGAGAAATATGGTATGCAAAGGCATTTCAAGTGTGGTTTTTCATGCGTGGGGTCTCAACCTTGGAAAAAAGGGATTGTTAGGCATGATTGAGAATGTGAATGAGGCTATTTGGTTGTTAAATAAAATGTGTCTACAAGTTGTTTCAAAGGGAGGCCCCCACCCATATTGAAAGTAAGAGGTTAAGTTTTGAAAAATGAGGAAAGTTAGGCATGCTGTTGAAATTTGTTCATCCGAATTGTGTTATAAAACGATGGCAAACCTCCATCCTAAAATCACACCAATTCATAATCAGAAATTCTTCTTCTAAAGTATTGTAAGTATTTTTCTTGAGAATAAAAATACTTTGAGCGTAGTTTTTCTGAAAGATTTTCTCATAATAATATCCGATATTCCAGTCAAATTCAATTCTACTAAGGTAAATGATATTATTTTATTGCAATACTCGTGAGAAATATTATTTTCTTTCATACTCCATATTATGTAAGCGATATTATTTCATTTCGTATTCTTGAATTTTAACTTACTATGGTAAGTATTGCTTCTATAATTCTTGAAATGATTAGAAATTTTGTTTCATCTAATATCATTTCATAGGAATATTGATCTGAACTTTTTAATTAAATTTGAAACTTTTCATGACTGAGTACTGTTCATAGTTACTGTTCACGGTTAATGTTCACAATTACTGTTCACGGATACTGTTCACAGTTACTGTTCACGGATACTGTTCACAAAAGAAAAAAATAATATTTTTTTTCCTTCCAAGTTATCCGCTGTGACCCTTATTCTTGAAATTGAATCCATGTTTTGATCTTCACTATGGATTATTATGGGGCATTTTTTTAAACTTGAATTATCTAAAGTACGAATCTCTAATCTTTATCCTTTTGTCTCACTGGATTCGTTCTCTTAAATATTTTTCATCATTCTCAATCCTTAATGGTGATACTTGATGAATATTTTTGGCCTGTAGTGCAAAGATGTATGATTACCTTATGAATATCTTTGGTCCGTAGTGCAAAGATGAACAAGTGTTGAGATGAACATGACAAACTGGTGATACAAATGAATATCTTTGGCCCGTAGTGCAAAGATGAATATTTGATTCAAGATGTATATTGATTGATGTTACAGGGACAAAATATTGATGATGGACTTTTAAATTCACAGATGATAGTAGATTTCATTCTCTACTTAACTCTTCTAATGAATTGTTATTTCCGCTGCGAATATTGATCTAAAACTGGTTGTCCATTATATTTTATCTGATTTGTTGAAGGCTAACGATACATTGTTGTTCTTTATCTTAGTCATAATATTCTTTACTGGGCTAGTTGAGCTCATCCTTTTCCTTTTTATTCCAGGTGAGAATGTAGCAGGAACCAGTCGGGGTAAAAAGTGATGGTCCTAGACAGTTGTTTTAGCAGTCCTCACTATTTTTATAAAATAATGTATAAATAAATGTAATGATAATTTATTTGAATGTGGATATTATCTAGAAGATAATATTTGTATTTAAACTCACAACACGTGTGTTGTCGTATTTTGTACGACAATTATAATAATAAAAGTTATAATTGTTTCTGTACAATGTATTTGATGACTCAAAATGAGTGATGTATACCTATTTTGGGAGCGTCACAACTGTGTACGATCATATTACTCTTTTTCTTTAATAACTTTTCTCCCAACTCAAACTAGAAAAGTCGATTC
Organism: Panax japonicus; assembly: GCA_020205505.1. Lineage (NCBI taxonomy): Eukaryota > Viridiplantae > Streptophyta > Magnoliopsida > Apiales > Araliaceae > Panax > Panax japonicus. The sequence continues at coordinate 74,396,227 of CM035110.1, forward strand.
GAATGAGCTTTATAAAAACTTAAATGAAATATTAAAATACCAAAAATAGTTTTATAACAACTTTTAAATATAATTTCAGAAGGGAATAATAATATACTATCCTAAATTAAAACTTCAAATACACAAAGAAAGAAAATAATTTTTTTTATCATCTTCTCTCATAAGTTTTAAATTTTTTTTTTTGCTTTACTCGCCAAATTCACAAACATAGTGTTCATATTTTTCAGTTTCTATGTGAAGACCACCAATATTTATTTTTTATTTTTGATTATTTCCCTACATAATTTTAATAAGTTGCTAATATTAAATAAACTATTTAAAACTATTATTATTAATTATAAAATTTATTTATTTATTTCAAATTTTGATAAATCATTTTAAAGTTTAAACTAAAAATTTTCATTTAAAAAAAATTCAAAATCGTCTAATATTTTGAAAGAGTGGAATATATAAAAACTTGAAGCAAAAGAGGCAAGTGAAACTCCAATTCAGTCTTCCAGCCCAGGAGTCCTACTCTCTCCGCTCTCATAGATATCAAGGCACTCTCTAAGGTACTACTTTGCACCACCTCTGTTTATTTCGTCGTTTTTTCAGCTCTTTTTTATCTTTCCCAATATGTGGTTCATTTCTATTCAATTCTGTGATCAGTGATGCTTGTTTCTGATCGGTTTCTGATCGAGTTGACCCAAAAAAATGATGGGTTTGTTTGGGTTTATGATTGTATCTACAATATACACAAAAAGATTGAATTTTGAGTTGTAATTCAAAATTGGCAGGGGTTTTAGAGTTTTCATTTCAGTTTGAATGAGTAAATAATATGGGTTTTTAAGACCTTTTTTTCTTTTTCTCTTTTTCCTTTCTGTTTGACAGTTCAGGATATCAAAATGTAGTTGTTTGAGATTAATAGGTTTTTATTTTTCTTTTGGTTCAAAGTTTTTTAGGTTTTCTTCAGTTGGTGAACTTAAAATTAAGCTCATGAGGATTTTTGATACGATTTGTACTTTTTGTTTTGAAAATTCTAAAACCAAGCTAGATTAGGATGACACTGACTTGTTCATAGTTTTCATGTGATTGGTAAAGTAACTTATTTTTTTTAATGACTGATTCTAAATTTTGGGGTAGATTAGGCTGAATTCTGGTTCTGTAGATTCCCAAACAATCAATAATGGACTATTTTAGACTCTTAAGTTCTGAAAGTTTTTGTGAATCACTGAGGAATTTTCTTTTATGGTCTTGACTTTACGGTTGAATGCGGCTTTTACATACAACTATATAAAACAAATTGAGATTCTATATGTTTCTTCTTATTGTAGCTTTTGGCAATAGGCATCCTGAATCCTCAGGTTTTCTGTAAACTTTAACTGTTTGAAGTTCTTTCAGGTATTGAACTGGACCTTGAATATTATGGGAAGTAATGGTGTTGACGAGAGCATGACTTCTGGGAGCAATGTTGCTATATGTTCCGAGGCCACTGTGGAGATAAAGATAAAGACATTGGATTCTCAAACTTACACATTGCGAGTGGACAAATGCGTAAATACTATTTGCTTTTCCTGACTATTCAAGATCACCACCTATATAGTTTATTATCCGACCTATATTAATTCTATAGCTAACTAAATTCCATATTTCACTGAACTTAGAAGTTCCTTACTCATTCAAGTTTTATTTGTTAACTTTTTAGGAGAAAATATTCCTTCTAACTTATCAGGAAAAACAATTATATCTTTTTGATACACATAGGATACTAAGATCACACACACATTATTCATAATTTTAAATAGACTGGAGGTGCTTGACTTGAGATTCAACCATAGTTTTTATTATTTTGAATTATCTATTAAATTTGATAGCATTTTAACACAATCCTCTTTTTTAATATTTTATTTTTTTCCAATTTTTATCTGCAGGTACCAGTCCCTACATTGAAGGAACAGATTTCTACGGTTACTGGTATATTGTCTGATCAACAACGCCTAATATGCCGTGGAAAGGTACTGAAGGATGATCAGCTCTTGTCAGCTTACCGTATCCTTCTTTATTCATTCTCTTTTAGTTCATGTTGAAGAATTGTTTTTGTCATAGTGGTAAGAAGTTTTGTTTACTTTGCTTTTTATTGCATGAAACGGAAATCATCCTTTGTCATTCCTTTTTATATACTCATATCTCTTCTCTTTGGCTGTACCACACTAGCCAAATAGGGAAGGTGGCCAAACTTTTTGAGTAGATATCTCGTCCCTGCTCGGTAGGCTTCACTTTGGAAATCGTTTCTGTTTCTACCTCCCTTTTTCCACCCTTTTTCCTCTCTTTTTTTGTATTTTTTTGTTTTGTTTTCTTGTTTCCATTTTCTTAGACCTATGGGTGATTGACATACTTCCCTGATTGACATACTAATAGCATTTGAGAAGGGATATTTAATTTGAAAGATAAGTAGCATCCAATAATTAAGCCCAAGAAACCGGTCTGCTGATCCTTTTGCTGTGATGGACAAGCATTCTAGAGAGTCAGAAATCAGCAACTGCAAACCTCAGTATTAAATGAAGCTGTCTCAATTTACTTTGTTATTGATGTGCAAAGAGAGATCATCATATAGAATAAGTGCAATGTTAATAACAGGGATATGTGTGGTACTGATTTGCATGTTTGAAGGAAAATATGGAAGAGTTTATGATGCGGAACGGGCCAAGAAAGCTAATGAAAAAGTTGATGTGTAATTCAGTAACGTACACTTGTAATAACAATCTTAAAATCCACTTACTGCAGCCTGCAGATAAACAGTATGGTCAAATACTAAGACCATCTCGGAGCAACAAACTACTATGACTACCATGTCCAGAAATCTTAATGTTACTACATTAACTCCTAAATCATTACACTTATCAAAAATAAAAAAAGAAAAAAAGAAAAGAAATAGATACTACTAAATCATTAAAAAGTACCCATAAAACTGAAGCAGTAGGAAGGGTTCCGGAGCTCTACAAATTTCAAGTAAGTTGAAAAATCATTAACTCAATAATTATAAATTGACAATGACATCTACTTTGAAAGCAGAAATATAATGGTGTTATGTGATGCATTTTTTAGATTCTTGCTTCCCCCCCCCCCCCCCCCCCCTCTTCCTGTTCAGGTCAAAAAAAGAAAAGGTAAAAGGAAAAGTCATGAAGTATGGTGTTCTAGGTAAGGAAATTCAAGTATTTGAGAATTATTTCCTTATTGTACTTGGATAATGGAGTTCCTTGAGTATGACCAATAGATGTGGAAGATGGACACACTTTGCATCTGGTTGTGAGACAACCTATTCCCCCTTTGTCAGAGAGCTTCCCTGATCATCCAGGTTTGCTACTCTTTTAAAAATCTTTGTAGGTTATTCTGAAATCTGATTTTGGTTTAATATGATGTATGAACGCTCTTGTATGAACTGCCTGTTAGTAAAAGAGATGTGATACTTTCTCCTGGTTAAAGTACTAAAATATTTGCCGAAGAAATCAGTACAGAGCTTCAAAAGTTTATTTTCCAATAATATCCTCAAGGTCGCTGGTTCCAATCTCCATGCTTGGGGCCAAAATTACCTTTAATTTTATCTCTTAATATTATAAACTCTACCAGAAAAAGATATCAGGGACTAGAGGCTAGACCTTATCTATGAATTATGAAATCATTTAGGTCAACCATACTGCCAGATGATACCTAGTTTGGGGTTTGCAGTCATTGGTTGCAAATTATGAGATTTATGGGAACTGAGTGTTTGCTGCTGCTGGAAATCAGAAAATAAATTTAATTAAAGCTGGTTTATAAATATCTTAATTCTGGTCCTCAAATTCGGCACTTTGAAATTGATATTCAGTGTCCGTCAAATATTTGTTGCGTTCCTCATATACCATGGTTCAGGATTTTCAATTGTATTATAACACTTTACTTTTTGAGTGTGTATCCCTGTATGTTTTCTTTGTTTGCTCTATAAAGAGATTAGGCCAATTCTATGTATGCTGTAATTTAATTCTTAGAATAATGGATTTGCAGCAACAGATTCAGTGTCAAGTGCGGATCATGGTCGAGGCAATCAAGCAGGTACTAGTGTGCTAGTTGGGACCTTTAATATATCTGAACAAGGTGATGGAGCTTTACCAGATCTTGGTCGGGTAAGATTACAATTTATATGGAATTATACATGGTTTTTGTTAGCATGATTAACTTTAAGTACAATGATTTATTTTCTATGAACTCCCATGGTAGATTGTGTCAGCGGTTCTAGGTTCTTTTGGAGTCACAGATGTTGGCAGCAGCAGTGAAGGGGTTAATTTGCAAGTAAGTTTCTATTGACTTACATCATCAACCATCTTGTAGATAATGTTGAAGTTTTTGCATTTGAGGTTGATGTAGGGCTGGTCTAGAATGGTTGATAAATAAAGATTAAGATGACAAACAAGGGCTAAGAGCCTAAGAGTACCTATCCTCGGTAGAGAAAAACACATAAAGCACAAAGCTTTAGTATCATATCAATTCATAATTCAAGTCTGAAAATAAATAAGGATTACAATGCTTTATATAGAGAACCTACGACTTAACGACCAAGTAAAACCATCTCTCTTTCTCAAACATGAAGAGCTGCATATTTTTATTGATTGGCAATACACTTACCATAAATGGCTAAGTTTGTTGGAAAGTTTGCTGTGAAGTTATATATGGTGTTTGCTGTGAAGTTATATTTGACTATGGTACACTGAGCATAAGTGGCTCAGGATCACTCCATTTCAATTTTCAGCAGCCGAGAGAAATAAAAAAATCTACCCAAAAGATTGTAGTTTTGGCTTGCTTGCTCAGATTACTGTCCGTTTTGTTTCTGGGCAAGGCCCTAGTAGTGAGGTCTTTGACCAACAATTCAAACTTGTTAGATGAAATATTATTTTGCTAAAATATTAGTAGACAGTTTATGTTTTTTGTATGTCTGGAAAAATTGCTTTATATTGGTGCTCTGTAATTTTTTTTGTTTTCAGGCACCTGTTTTAGAAAGGCTTTCAAGGGCGACTGACCCTGGTGGTTTCAGAAATTCTAGCAGACAGCAACCAAACCAGGGTGCTACAAGGGGCGGTTTTCGACATCCAGCTGCCTTTACTTTGGACTCTCTGCAGCCGCAGGTAAAACTCTGATCTCTTTGCGTTCTTCATGTAGCTTCATCACTTGATTTTGTGACTTCTAATGTATAAATAGTTTTGCTCAAACTTTAGGATCTTCATAGGGTAAGTGTAGTCTAGATTAGAGACAATTAAGTTATCTTCGTTTGTACGTTTTTTTTTGTGAATTGTGATGTATTATAAGGTTTTGGCCATTTAAAAAAAAAATCCTAGGTAAAGTATATTCTAGAGGAGAAACAAATACATTATCTTCTTCTCTATATTCCCCATCTGCTATTACTATACATTTTCCTCTTTTTTCCTCCCCTTTACTTTGCACTCCCAAAATAGCTTAAGGCACTCCACGAACATGGATCTTTCTATTTGACCATACTATGAAAACAAACGGAGTTCCTGAAGTTGTTTGTGTAGTACCAATTGCATCAAACCTTACTTGGTTGAACTGGAATATAAATTCATGTTTATCTTGCAGGTTATTCCTGATTCGTTGACAACTTTGTCCCAGTATTTGAGCCATATGAGACAAGAATTTAGTGCCAATGGTCAGGAAATCCTCTATTGTTGGACTTTATTATTACTCTGATTAGTTTGACATTTCATGAATTTTACGAAGAATCTTAATTTGGACTTGGCAGCCGAAGATCAGAGCAATCCTTCTCAAGCTGCAGTTAGTCATGGTAGTGATGGGCAAAATTCAGATGCTGCGTCAGCTTCTGCTGGGACGCGTGAAAGGCTCCCAACACCAGCATCCTTGGCAGAAGTGATGCTGTCTACAAGGCAATTCCTAAATGAACAAGCTGGAGAATGCTTATTGGTATGTCCTTTACTTTTTAACGGTTTCTTTTCAGATTTAGTCAATCTGCTAATTTGAACAGTGTTTGCAAGAGCTTCTCCTACATATGAACAATGATTTATTGTGTTACCCGCCTGACTGACTCCAATGAATACTTGTATAACTAAATTAAAAGAAAGAACAACATCAAGCTACTTGTTAGGACTTAAAGTTCAACTTGCAATGAGATTGTCCCTTTGAAAAATTGGAACATATAATTTTATTGTGCATTTTCTTCAAATTTGAGAAGGAAGAAGAGAAATAAAAGAGAAGTAAATTATAAAATGATGATTGTCAAAACTAATGATTTAGCCATTGTAGTTGGCACGTTTTACTTAATACACTACCGAACTTTTAATTTTTCAAATTACCCCATTGAACTAATTATTATTTTAAAATTGGATCATTCTGTTAACTTAGGTTGACGGCTGTTAAATTCTTTAAGTTATTATTCGACGTGGACTTAAAAAAAAGAAAAAAAATGATATGGCCACGTGGATTACTCCACCGCCACCTCAGCTCTCCGACAACGATGCCGACGGAGAGATCCGACGCAACTGTCGACCCGAGGAGCGGCAGAGCTATTGGACTTACTTGGGCCGATTGTGATTCTCGACCTCACTCTGCTGCTCTCCTTCGACCTCAAAATCGCTTTCTTTCTTCATCCCTTTAAACCTTAAATGATTATCATCAGTCATTGACGAAGCTCTGTATTTGCTTCAAGTTCGATCTGGGTATTGTGATTTTTATTCTCTTGGGATTCCTGACATGGCTTTTGGGATTTTAGGGTTATCTTTCATCTGGGATTCTAGATTTTTTTAATCTTCTAATTGTTAGAGGTGATGGACTGTTTTAGTGTTTGATTGTTGAGGCTTTGATCGAATTGGGTGTATCTCCTTTAATTTAAATTAAAGGTTTCTCTTTTGTCTTCAGTTTGTCAATTTTTGTGCTAATTAGGCCCTCTCTTACTGTTGATTTTTGAATTTTGCAAATTCAGAATTAGGATTTATTGGTATTTGTGTTTGTAGATGTGAGTTTATAAAACCCTTTGATGCAATTGTGTTACCCAAATCCCGAATCATAAGCTGGTGGTGGCAACTCAGTATTTGAATCCATCAAATTAAGGACTTTTGGGGCTTGTTCAGGCTATTTTGATGATCGAGGAGTAAATGAAGATGAATTAGGTGCTGAAGATACTGTTCTATCTTTACCTAGGAATTGTTCAGGGAAATTATGCCTAGCATTTTCACCTTTCAACTTGAAGGCCTTGCGATCATAAGCCATGGTGGTGTCCTCGGCAGTGTCAAAGGTGCCGAGCCAGAGGGGAGTCCTGTTGCGAGGGAGACGAAAGAGATTTGTTAGATCTAAAATAATTAGATCTATGGTTAGATCTATTTTTGTTAAAGAAGAAAGATGTTCTGATTTTTGATTTTGATTTTTATGTTTTTTATTATTTTTTTGCCACGTGTAATATTTTTTTTCCAATGCCACATGATAAAATCTTAACACGTCTGTCTACTTTTTTTAACGGAATGACCCAATTTGAAAATAATAATTTGTTTACTGGGATAATTTGAAAAATTAAAAGTTCGATGGTGTAATTAGTAAAACTTGCCAACTACAGTGGTTAATTCATTAGTTTTGCCAATGATGATTTATCCCTTCTTTTCAATGCAGTCTGTATGACTAGTATCTACACTTGTCATAGTAAGAAACACAAGTATAGATTACTATAGGCTTAGTGAAAGTGGTTTTCTGACATAAGAGCTCTCTTCGTTGCTAAAATTCCCCAACAGTCATGGAAATATATGTACCCGTGTGATTTTGCTTGAAAGTACAGGGTCTCAAGTTACCATGACCATAGAAGTGTCAGTGTGTGTCGCAATGGTATCATTGAATTTAAAATATAATGATTCTTTATAACTTATGTAAATTTCTGCAGCAACTTACAAGGCAGATAGAGGACCATGAAAGTGTGGCTAATCCTGTAGCACGGATGGGAATTCAATCCAATGCTATGAGAATAGGAGCTCTTTTTCAAAACTTGGGTGCTTTCCTGCTTGAGCTTGGTCGTACAACCATGACACTTCAGATCGGCCAATCACAGGTGTGTTTAGTTTTTTAATTTTCTAATAAATAATTTTTCCTTTTCTTTTTATGTAGGGTTTCAATGGAATTTAGCATCTATCACGTGTGTGCATTTGAAGGTTCTTGTCAGTTATTTCTAGTAGTTTTCCTCTTTTCTGTGAGGTTGGGGAAGGAAGCATATACATAAAATTAGCTTAGATAGCCATACTGAACATTTTTTTATTACTTCCATGTCAGGCTGACGCTGTTGTTAATGCTGGACCTGCTGTGTTTATATCCACATCTGGTCCAAATCCTATAATGGTTCAGGTAATACCGTAATATCTTTCATTAATTTTCCAAATACGTTTGCTGAAAATTATAATACTTTGTTTTTTATTTATTTCTATGTTTGCCATCCCTCCAATCTGAACTATGACAGCCACTTCCTTTTCAACCCGGAGCAAGTTTTGGGGCGATTCCTGTGGGAACTGTACAACCTAGCCCTGGGCTATATAGTGGATCTATTGGTTCTGGTTTTCTTCCAAGGAACATTGATATCAGAATACGAACAGGTATGATAGTTATACTAATCTAGAGTCCTTTCTTATGCTGGTTACTAGGCTTGCATCAGTTTGATCCTAACAAATGACAACCACTCGCATAGAACTCTAGCCGTTCCACAATGACTAGTAATTACGCAGAATATGTGGAGAAATCTCTCCACTCGTTGCCTGTTGGAATGAAAATGGTTCAGCACAGTATTAAATGTAGGTTTTTGATCAGGACACTAGTCGTTGTGGATCCTCCCCATCTTCACTGTACTTTGTATCTCATTCTCTGTTATGAGCTCCATCATTATCTTTTTGGGGACCCATGTTTAAGTCAGCATTGCAAGGGAAAAGGCATGTCTGAATCATTAGGATCACTTCAACTATGTAATATTAATTGACGTAGCATATGTGCTGGAGGGACCTCTCTGCCTATTTTCATTGGTTTTGGGCAGTTGTTTCAACACGGTATTAGTGTAGATCTCCGGTTCACTTTAAAATGAGTTTTATCTGTATCTTCGACGCAAATGGTTCCATCATCACCCTCTGTTTAATCCTCCATGTGCAAAATGGGTTGCGTGTGAGGCGGTGAGTTAGAATTGTTAAACCTTCATCAACTAGGTAGTGTCAATCAGGCTAGGTTATATGCTTGAAGGTCCTATCTTCTTATTTCCAGTTGGTTTTCGATTGGATTTTCAGCACATTTATTTTAGTGTTTTATTTATATATAGTAATAGTAAATATTGTGTTGAAACTAAATTCCTGAGACATTTGAATTTCAGTATGTTCTTCAATTCCTAATTAATTGATGTGCTAGTTTCTTGGATTTATGATATTTTATTCATCTTGTTTTTCATGGTTGTTAACAACTATTAGGTTCAGTAATGCCCTCATCTGTTGCGAACCCAAGGGAACCTACAGTTGGACAGCCTAATCCAACAGCTTCCGCTGGTGAAAATTCTTTTCATCAAGCCACTGCAGGTGCCACTGGAAGTTCGTCCTCCATTAGACCATCTGAAGTGCGAGTAATCCCCCTCGGGACTGTCGTAGCAGCTGTTCCTGCTCCTGGCGGGCGTGCACCCTCTAACTCATCTCGTGGTTCTACGGGGTTATTCTATCCAGTTCTTGCAAGAGTTCATCATGCAAATTCTGAAAATTTAAATGGTACTACTAGATTTCAGGCATCTGATGAACCTCTACCTCAAGGTGTTAATACTGCAAGGCAATCAATTCTTAATGCTGCCTCGCAGGAGCGAAACAATGAAGTCCCCAGAGCAGATGGTAACCCTGCAATTACTCTGATTACCTAATTCTATCAATTTGTTTATATGTGACTGGTGCTTACAAGTACTATTTAAGTAGAAGAAAAGCTACAACTTTCATGGCTGTGCTCGCTCCATCAGTTTTTAAGGGTTCTGTATATTGTGGATTATTTTTAGTTTACCAAATTCGCACGCATATCATATCATAATGCTTGGATTTTTATTATTTAATTCTTATTTTAAAAAATTCAAAAAGAAAGAAAATCATTATTAACGAAGAAAGGCACATTCTATTATTTCATTTCATGTTTTTTTTTGTCATACCTTCTGCAGGGGTTCATGGCAGTCTTGATCAATTGTTCAGAACTATTTTAGCTGATGCACAGATCCACGACATTAACTTTCATGGAATTGGTCCAATATCCGCTAATGGGAATGTGGAAGCAGCTCACGCTGCTAGTTCTCAGGAGGCAGCACCAAAAGCGAGTGATGAAGGAATTTTCTTGTCTAATTTGCTACATCAGATCATGCCCATTGTATCTCAAAACATAACTGAGACAAATAATTCATCTGTAGAGGGAGTGGATGTTATAGAAGATAGAACCATGCAAGTATCTTCAGTACAAGTAAGCTTTCCACAACATTGGAGGATCCAAATGTAAAGCTGGGTAATCTGGTGTTGAAATAAAGTAACCTTGAGCAATCAAGTGCAAAGATTTATATACGACTGTCTGAAGAATTTTGTACATATGTGCAGGCTCATCAGGATAATTCAGATAGAGGGACCTCCTCGCGCCGCCGGAACAGCCCCCCATCTTCGGAGAGCTCAAAAAGGCAAAAGGTGTTTTCTTCATTTGTTTTATTTTATATCTAAAATTATATTTTCCTTGGTTGTCTTTGAGGGAACGAGGCCGTTGTTGCCTTGGATGCAACTAAATGGAACACCTGGATTTTTTTAATTAGAACTTGAGAAGTTTGAAGTAATCCATGCTTGCTCTGGACATGTTTTAGTTTTTAAGTCTAGTTTGCCACTACTGGTAGGCTTGTTGTCCAAAGAAGGAACCCGTCTATGGCTTTTAAAGTGGGAAAGAGGTGGGTAGTCTACATTTTGAAACCTACAAACTGGATCTTTGAATTGGCAATCATACAAGTTTAAAATGAACACCACAATTTGAGTAAAGTAGATGGTGGTCCTGCATATGAAGCCGTGTGTTAGGTCCATTCGGAGCAGAATTTGTTGGCCCGTAATATCCCTTGCGGTCAAATTGTATCAATTTGAGCTTTTGAATTAAAAAAAAAGGCATTATAAAAATTAGTTGTTCTTCTCATCCAGTAATCTTCTAGGCTTAAAAGTTGAATTATGGCTCATCGAAATAATTTTGAAAATGTTTATGTACATTTTAATTATAGGGATGATATTTCCTTCTGTCCAAGAAGGGTAATGTAACATTGACAATGATCAGTTGTTCTCTCCTACTGATCCTATTTTAAAGGAACCATATCATGATTAACAGTAACATTTATTTCATTGAAATTGTCCTTTCTGATCTCGTAGACTTGCAAAAGCACTTGAGTAATTCAGGCTACGTGCTTTATGGTGAATTTGAGATGATTCACTATATAAAATTTCTTCCTTGCATTCGTCACTTAATTTGAATGTGTTAGGTTTCAACCATTCTCAACCAAGTTTCCTACTTTTTTTGCAGAGGGAGTGATCCATTTCAAGACTAAATTATATCGAGCCCGAACACTGCGTATAATTTTCGTAATTTAATTTTCTTATTGGTGTATGATTTTGGGACAACGGAACTGGTATTGCACTTGTCATGATAAATTCCCTTCATATGAATTTAAATATACTAGTTTACTATAGGAATGCAAAG